>JAQFZW010000027.1:0-163800 GCA_034687055.1 Heteromurus nitidus | reverse complement strand
GGTTAGATACATGGAGAGGAGTCTGTGTGCAAACTCCTGACCGATATAAAATTTAACATCGGGGCCGGTTGCCTCGTCAGACTTGCAACTTGGAACTCTTTTTTTGTGGAATTGCGGATCTGGAGGAGATATGTGCGCTCGCTCATCCTACACAACTACACGAGTTGGAGTTGGAGGGAAGTTGTTTATTATTCTCTCTTTTCCACCACGAGCAACTCTCACAAAATAATATGCAAAACATGCGATTTTTTGTGGAGGGAGGGAAGGAGGGATGCGTCAACACAAGAAAAATATGACCCCTTTTGCATAGAGCATATGCGAGTATGCTGCCATTGCCATGCTCAGGCTTGCATCAGATGCCGGATGTGATAAAAAATTGAAGATATAATAAATATCACGCTTTTTGTCATTTCAATTATGCTCCGCACAGACGCTACGGCTACGAGTCTGACCATCGGAAAGTGACCAAATGGTCGGTGAATATATTAGAGCTGCGAAGAGAATTCAATTATGTTGAAATAAAGTGCGAGGGGAAAGATGATACAGTATTTATGAGCGTCTCACTCTCCCGCAACAACCACTCTTACCACTTTTACAACTTTATCCGCCGGCATGAGAGCCACTGCATGCATAAACTAATAAAACATTTTGTGTTGGATATACCTCATCCATCTGCATACTTTTGCCCAGAGAACTTTGGAGAAGCCAATGAACTTGAGGGAATAAGAAATGTAGCTATACCGCCACCGCCGCTCTATTTTCCAGAGAAGAAATTGGGTTTCTTTCTCCAGTGAAATGGATATAGAGGGCAATTGATTTGCGATGTGAGTGTGACACACAATGATTTGAAATGATATTAGGAAGAAGGTCGTCTACAAGAGCGCGGCAACCATTAATTAAATCATTATTCAATTCAATTTTAATTTACTCTCGAGTGTGTGTGTGAGAGAGAGAAGGACTCTCGTTTAATCTGTAGATTCTCACCCGAGATAAGAATGTAGCTTATTGGGTGTATGCCGTATGCACATTCACAACATCACAACTCCCATAATACTAATCAAGGCCACATCACGTGGGGAATATGAGTTGAAAAGGAAGAAATGCTAAAAGTGGATCGTTGGGTCATAAATCATTTTGTGTGTTGTTCCCATCCTTTTTTATTGCCGAAGCATGACTTTGCCTAACACAATTGATTAAGTGTAGCCATCGACGCGATCGAGTGTGGGGAAAGCCGAATGAGGCAAAACTAGTATTATTTCCCTGGAAAATGAGTGACAACATAAGCCTATCAATACTTGATGAAGGTCACACACATCCCATCACAAGCACAATCAAACACACTCGCCTCAAAATGTCTTGAGAGAAAAGTATAACGATTTGATAACAAAAAAGGCCTGAATGTTGAATGTAAATAGGCAGTGATCCACTTTTAAATTGTTTCCTTCTTTTTGCAGAGAGTACGTAGCTGAGCAGACGCTTTTTCATGGCAATGTAGCGCGGAAATGAACGAAAACTGGGACAAAACTTTTATCGATGAAATCCGCAACTTTTTTTGTTTTTTTTTGTGAAAAATGGAATCAATTCTGGAGTAAAGTTGACTTTGACGTGAGGGATGACAAGAAGTGATAAAAGAATGATATAGAGATAATATGGGAAAAGGTGCAGACATTTCACTCCCATTTTCCAGTGGGAATCCGAGCAATATGCACTTTTTCTTCTCATTTTCTCCATGCTTCTTCTCTCCGGCCAAAAATTGAATGCGCACACACGTGCCTTCAGCAAATAAGCGACAGAGCAAATATGATATGATTTTTGGTAGATTTGCAAAGAAAAGGGAGGAAAATGCCATTGCCCTGTTTCGATTTCTCGCGAATGTCTATAAATTATAATGACTGACAAACACTGGGGAATATTTATGCATGCAACATAAACAAGTCGGCAGAGAGTATACATTTAAATCTATATTTCTTTTGCAGCTGTTCAGGGAAACTGGGAAAAGGTTGCAAGTGGGGCAAACTGGAGAAAGTGAAGAAAATCAAGGGAATGGATAGAGAATTATGCTGAGACATGCAATGCGATATATGCTGGGGATCGAAACGAGTGCTTAGTTTAGTGTGGAATTCCAAATGTGAGATTCCATTTCCTCAACTGAACATTCGCTGACGGCGGAGAAAATGCATTTTTTACTGTGCAAATTTGTGCAAAGAGTAGATATTTTAGTTCACAAGTGGAATATGAATGTGTGCGCGTTTCCAGGATTCAACTCCATTTCTGGAGCCATTACAACCTATTAAAGGATTCTTGAGAGACCGCTGATGATGACCTTTTTTTGTTGTCCAGCGATTTGCATTTTGGCTCCCACCAAAGAAAATCATTTTCCCTTCTTAATTTCTCCCGAAGATTCATAATTCTCGCAGTTGGAGAGAACGTTTGTGGAGGAGATGAGAGAAAGAGGAGAAAGAGGAGCGGGAGGAGCGGATATACAGAAATGGCCGGTATTCCGGCTGACTTCTTTCAACCTTTCTTTCCTCCTTCCCTTATTCTTTCCTGCATAAAATATTATTTATGTTTATATCCACCGGATATGCATGCATCGCGTAACGAGCAAATGCCCGCTCACTCGCTACAAAGAGGAGAAAACGTACTGAAAACAAGGAAGAACACTCTCTTTCTTTCTCTCCGTCTCCCACTTTTCCCTTTTCTTGATGGCGAGTCAAGGTATTCTCTTGATTTCCTCTCCATCATCTCCCCATAAATGATCCCTGATGATGTTTGATGTTAGACACTTTCAGTTTTTGTGCGTATATTTAGCCACGCATATTTCTCCTCAATCTTCGCCAACATTTTTTGGGAAAAATCTGTTTTGTGGTCTATTCTTTCCATATATTTTTCAGGGTTGCCCTTGATACATAATAAAGAGTAGAGGAGTAGAGATGAGTTGGCTTTGGTTCGTCCACCCTCTCCCTCTGTCATAATATCCAGTCATCTATGGAACATCATGCTTTATTTGCTTTTCCTTCTTTCGCAGTCAATTACGAGGATTACTCTCGCTGACACCCACAACTCCGACTCCGACTCTGACTCACACACACACTCCTCGTTTGCATAGGGCATACATCCTTCTTCCATTTTTTCACCTCAGCTCATATCCTCCTCCGCCGACCTCAGCAGCATTAAAGCCACACAGCGAAACGAAAACCGCAATTCTGCCCGTGATTTCTTTCTTCTCCAGCCGAGTCAAAGCTCATTATCCCCTCGACTTTTTCACGTTTTCTCTGCCCCCGAAAAATAGTTGAGTGCAGAATGCACTGGGAACTGCAATAATTGTATGTGCTGACAGTGGTGAGTTGGTGAGTTGGTGAGGAAGGAAAGAAAGAGGATAGCGGATGGAATATAAATCATGTCCGTGTCTTGCTGCCATAAGGCTTCTGCTTCGTCTTCCATTTTGCTCTTGGCCTTCCTCCTCATTTTTACTTCCGCGTGTCGTCATCCTCAGACTGAACATGGTAATAATCATAATCTCACATCCGCTCATCGGCTTCTTCCCTTTTGTCCTCCCGCCGCAAATACTCCCCATTTGCATTAACCAAAAAATGTGGAGGAGGAGGAGGACGGCTACATCGCTCCCCGAAAAAAAAACTTCCGAAACCACAAAAACGAGCGGAGGAGTCTTCTTATTAATGGACGTAATAAATGCATGCTTAAAGAAGAGGCCGAACGTAACTGTAGGACGCTCTCTGGAAAAATCCATTTATACACATGATTAATAATCCCCTTCCTCCTACAACATGCATACATGCTTAGCCATATTGGACACAACTTCTGCTGGAGAATGAAGAAGCGCATTAATCGTAAGTAAAAATACATATACAGTGGATGCGTGCATGTGCCTTTCATTTTTGTTGTTGTGCGTTTATTTTTTTCTTGCTTGAAACAAGGGATTCCATTGAAAGTATAGATATTATTCCTGTGGAAAAAAGTAAACCGAGCCGACATTCGGACACGCACTTCACATCCATATTCAAATTCATATATTCATTGTGTGTGTGTGTGTGTGTGATTATTGATGCATGCAATTCATTCTTCTGACTATCGTTGTCCGTTTGAATTGAAGGGAAAGGGCCGAAAGGGGGTAAACATAAAAAGAGAGTAAGAATTGTAGAGGTAAAACGTGGAAAGCAAGGTCTTTTATTTCTCCACGAGCTGAGTTATTAGATGGCTGCATGCATATGCTCAACCTCATCCCGCTAATATTATGTCGCTGGGAACGAAATTTGTATTTTGTTTGAAGTTGAAGTTTGGATGGGTGAGGGGAAAGGGGGAACATCCAGATCGATCACGAAAATATATTCTGAAAGCGTGCCCTTTGTACTCACTCTATTTTTAGAAGTAGATTAAACAAATTTGATAATCTATGCATATTATTAATTTAGGTGGAGAAAGAAAAAGGATGGACACACCTGACACATTCCATTCGCTCCCCACTAAATTGGTGTTGATTTATGATGTTGATCCTCAGAACGGGTTCGGCATGTGTGTGTGTGTGTGCTTGTGTGTGTGATACCAATCAATTAATGACGCAATTAGCCCAAGTGCTCTCCCGCATGCCACAATTGCCACAATTGCCACACCATGTCCGCAGTTATCTTTTCATCTTTGTTCTCTCACCTCTTTGGCGTGCAGCAAATAACCAAGCCGCTCTCGTGCTTTCGAGGTGGAGGTTCCACAGGGAAAAAAGAGTGAAACTGTAAATCAGAAAAGGGGGAAATAATAATTAGTGACCTGAATAATGTGATATGATGATGATGGTGATTGTTGATGGCTAGTCTTTCTTATCACAATGTTCCGGTATCCAAAATCCAGGTTTGCTCAATAACTTTTTATTTCCAGCGAAAGTTATTAATGAAAATGGCCACCTGGGACAAGGCGTGTGGGCAGCAGCTGCATCCAAAATTAGGTATGTGTGTTGACGTTGAGGTATTATGTAACACGGACACCGTCCTTCTGGTTAAATGTGTGAAACAAGGGTACAAAAATCATAAATCATGGCGCAGTGGACGGCGGACTGAGTGAGACGACCACACCGGCATAAATCAAAAAAGGGCAATCGGATTTCCAAGCGAATTGCCCGTCGTTGTTCGTGGATGTGTGTTCATTATTCCGTTGCGAGTTTCAAAATGTAGGTAATAATGGAGGAAAGGTGTGGATGGCTGAAAAAAGGAAATAGAAGTAGATAGATACGCGTGGGTATACACGTAAACATGAAAACTTGATGTTCCGGTATTCCACAAAAGAGTTATCTGGAATGGATGGGGCAGACACGCCGCAACCTCACACCTCCAATAAATAGGCACAAAGTGTGTGCAAGTCGCTTTTTATGAGGGAAGAAGGGTTGGAGCGTGAAATTTTGCACTTAGGAAGTTGAACATATCCGGTCGGCCGCTCTAAAATGAAATGGATAAGGTGGAATTATGGAGGGAGCGGGAGAGATGATGGCGGGACGACGACGTTCTGGTGGATCATGCAGACAAGCAGCATTTATTCAGCACACAACCTTTCACTGTTTACAGAGTGACGTAAGACAGGCTGGACGTGGTGCATCATACATCATCCCTTTCCACATTGCATTTTCCCTTTTATCGAGTTCCTCATCCCAAAATCCCAATGCCAGTGGAACTTCCCCCGAGCAAACATGTTTAATAACAATATTAATCTCGTGTGCGGGAGAGAGATGAGATAATATGCGCCCTCTCTCACAAAACAAAAGTTTTTGGCATGTGTGTGCATCATGCAAGACCTTGGGAGAAAAGGCATGAGGAATAACGGAATAAAGGTTAAGGGTTGGGCGAAGCGAAAACTATGCTCGCTTCCGTTTGAACTAGAAAGTTAGTGGATCAAGGAAAATGGGCATTGACGCGGCTTTTTACCTTCACTCCAGTCCACAAGCATCACCAACAACAATTTATCCTCAATTTCGGAATCTCCGAGCAGAGGTGGAGTGAGAAAGCCATCACTTTCTTCTCCATGCTTCATGCTTCACCGAATATACTTAATTTGAGAGCGTTTTACTTTTAATGACAAAATGATCGCCTTTCACAACAAAATATTTTAAAATCTCGCCATTTGCTCCCAGAGCCAAGTGCGAGACCTCGTTAGAACCATGCAACTTGTTAGCCACATTTCATTTACCCTTCTGATTTTCATGCAGAAGCATTACTTGCGCAATTTGTTAACAACACGAGATTCGCTTTACTTTTACACTATTTTGATTTCTTCAAGTTCTCAACCTCCTCATCAACATCCATTGAGGGACAATTAAGTTGGGAGAAATACATGAGCAGATGTAGATATGGATTGATGTGTCCGACCTCTCCTTCCTTTCATCTGACTAAAATGAGGGAAAATGGGTCCACTTCCACACTTCCAGGGCTGGCATACTCGATACTCTAGCAGGGGAAAACGACGCGAGGCATTAAGATCTCCTCAAAGTTATTCACTCTGCCACAGCACTCACAGTCACAGTCGGAGCAATAATGATAAATAATTGAGGGGAAAGCAAAGTGGAGCTGCTCTCCTCTACTAACTGCATGCCAATAACACTTTTCCACGGGAAAATGCTCTTCTCCAGTAATGGCACTATCGTATCCATATCAAATCACAACACAACCAACTCTCAGCCAAAGTTTTTATTTTTATTTTCCTCGCCGCGCAAAAGTAGCGAAAGTAGTCTCATATTCCACTCCTTTTTTATTATCAATCAAATCAGAATGAAAGACACTCTCGTGCGACGACCATTTTCTCCAGAACGTCTCCATACTCTCCATCTCCATCCATAATTCATATAAATGTATACATGTTATCTCGTATGGAACATCATTTCCAGTAATGTTCCAGAGGAATTTCATCAGTTTATCAGTGAATAATTTCTCGTCCATATTCGACCTGATTGCATTATTCACTTTAGAGAGCGTTCAACTTGAGAGGGGAGAAGTTTGTGTCGTGCGAGGCTGGACAACGGTCAAAGACATCCATTTTTTGATGTGACGCCACAATTTCAATAAACTTTCCCCATTAATTCATTTTCATAGAGGTTTTCATATATGCAGCGTGCATAATAAAAAAGGAGCACTGATATCCGAAGGAAATGTTGAGCACGAGCAAGGAATTCTTGTAGCGATTTTTTCTCTCGCATTAAAATTACGCCATAAAAGGGGAGTCCGAGTCCGAGTCAAGTAGAGTAGACATAATAATAATGTAATGGCACACACTACATTTTATCTTGTACGAAATGTGGGAATAGAGAAATATGGGGTAATGGACAGACATAAAAAATTCTGAAATAACGCTCTCCTTTCCCCTTTTGTCAGTAGATAAACCCTGTCCAAGACTGTAGTCATATTCATCGGTTACATGCGGTGAAGATCACTCATAACTCTCCCCAAATATCATATTTCCAGCATAAAAGGGCTAGCAGCATATTCCTCCACTTTTTGTTTACTTTCGCGAGGAAACACATGAAAAGGAGAATGTCCTTTGCGCATACAAAACATGGCACACAACAACCTTGTTTTTTATTATGAGATTAGTCCTCCGGAATGAGCAAGACATTTTTATCCAGTGCACTGGAGAAACTAACACGAAACTTACTCGAATGGAAGGAAATTGAGCATAAAAAGGTGGATGTGTGTGTGTTGCGACTGCAAAAAGGTAGAAGAAGAAAAAACGAGTTTTTTGTTCCTTTTTCCTCTTCGTTTGCCCTTTTCAGCTTGGGAAAGTCTTGAGATGCGCGGCGAGACGACTTGTTTTCGCCAGTTTTGTTCCGCTTTTCTCTTCTTCACTAATCTGCCCATCTTTCTTTTTTATTGGGGAAACAATGCAAAAAATATCTGCAAAATAGCAGCGTGTATGTGGTTATGGATGTATACCTTTTATTATTGATCATCAGAGTCAATTCTCTTGATTAATTCAGTGGTCACGCGCGGACGAATGCATGCATGCATGCTATAAACTATAATCATAATATTGTAATCGTAATATATAAATTCTCATTATCTCAAATACAAGTTGTATTTTTTGCTGTTTTCTTAATGGAAAGCGATCCAAGGCATAATCATCAAATCAGAGACATAAAAAGCACACGTACACATTTATTAGCGAGCGTAATTGTTTTATTTATAGCAACAATCTGCGAAGAAGAGAGTAGCGAGCCACAATTACGGGAGAATTGATTTGTTGGGAGAGTGCATTGTGCCACTTGTTCATTTCATAATTGGAATTTTGAAAACATAATATAATATTGCGAAGGTAGAAGAAAAGGTACCTTATGGAAAATTGTGCAGCTCGCGATCTCATCCGAGGTCGAGAATGTTTGAAGATGCGTACGTACCTTACGCAAACGCTAAATACGTGTGTACACCAAAATGAACAAGTTTTCTCTGTTTCAGCAAAAAAAACAACAAAATGTGTGGGGAATGCTGAAGTTTGAAGAGAAACGACTGAATGATTGATTTAGATGAAGGTACGTTATATGCTCCTTCGAGTAAACATGTAGAAACTGATGCCCATATCACCTTACATACATCCATCACATATCTCATCTTGCAATGTTGTTAGTCATTTACTCGCTCGAAAAAAAAGTTTCTTAAAGTTTGAAGTGAGCGAAGGAGTGCAAAAATGCAACAAGAGCAAAAAGGTGTAGACAGAAGCAGCATGCAAGAAGAGAAGAGAGAACATGCACACTTTATAAATACACACATTCACATAATCTGGCAAAGTTTCGCAGGGATTTAGATGTGCCTTTTTTGAGAGAATGTGAGGCAAAAAAATGTATGTTAGTAGAGTGAGGAAAAAGGAATAAGCGCAGTCAATCGATTCACTTGAGTGATTTTTAAGAGGCACACATGCACACACATCCAATCCACAGCACTAATGCAATTTAAACCGTAGATCCATAACGCGATGATGATGATCATCGTGAATGAGAGGCTATATGTGTATATTTATGTGCTTTGGCTGTAGTTTTGGGCCCCAGGTTACATGATTTCACTAACATATCGTGAACGTGGAAACTACCTTCTGTGGGGAACGTATTTGAATAATGATATAAAACTTTTAAAACGCTTTCAAAACCTGAGGACCATTTTGGAAATTTCCGTGGAATTTTCATTCCACGGACTTTTTGATCGTGGAATGTAACCTGGGGAGACCCCTTAAGCAAGCATTAAATTAATAGCTTAGCGGAACATGATTGTTCTCCATGCTGAATCGGAATATACATAAAAGTCTAAATGCTGTCTGACTGACTACTTAGATTTGTTGTACAGGGACAATATGTGATTTTAGACAGTGATTTTGGAAAAGGAATGACACGTGACATAGCCAATGTTCGGTACATGTCGATCATTGATCCGGTAAAAGTATCCATATCCCCACGATCATATCTCTTTACTCCAGAGTCGGACAGGGATTGTCTTCACCCAGATTCAGAAGAAGAAAACCTCATACCAGATTATGTTTTATGCAAAACCGAGCAATCTTGTATGACTCCCTTCAAGATATTATATTCTCGAAGCATGATATCTTCAGCAGAGTAAATCTAAGTATTTTTGCGTGTAACCAATATCCAGCACCAAGGTTACGAAACAGCGTTGACAAAATCTTCTGTCGAAGATATAGTTTTACATAGGATGCGAGAGTACGCCAACAAAAAAAAGTTGGTGATTGATAGAGCGTCGGTACGCAGGAGTATGTATCTTTGTCAAACTTTTTTGTCTTCTTTTCTCAAAGACGTTTTCTGAATAATATTCTGTCTGTGAGTTCTTTAATGTACATTCATGACTATTGTATGTAGGTGCGTAGCTACTCGAAAATTCAGGATGAGCAGTCCATATTCTATACGTTCTTTAGCTCTCTTCTCATTTCATCTCCTTTTGAAAGGGAACAAAGCAAGCTCATCCTTCTTCTCTCTCGTCGTCGTCTTTTTCCTCGGTGTTATTTCCAACTTCCAAAACTGCGACAGAATTACAACTGTACGCGCTGCTGCCGTTGACGGAATTGAAATATGATCATGCGTTGAAAGGCCTACTTTCTGCTTACATCAATGAATGAATGGTACAAAACTGAACACAAAAAACAGAGAATGTTTAAGTAGATATTCAAGCGCGACGACTATTTGTAATGAAGAGAGGGGTTACTGGTCGAAAATGGTACAAGTACAAATCGATGTATTTTTGCGTGGGAGGGACTTGAATCTTGTACCAAATGTGGACAATGGAATGAGGTTGCTTACAAATGTATAAAACACTTACAAAAGCAAAGTCTTCATTGCCTTATGCGATGATCGGATCGGATTTAATCCCGGACATCCCTTAAGGATCGTTTCGACTTCGATCCTCACCCCAAGATAGAAATGTGAACATTGATCTTGGCATTGCTTCATAAATTCCCTTCGCCTTATATAGCTTCCAACCTACGTCCTTTTCAAATCCGCTATTGGATTCCGATACTTTACGGTCAACCAAAAAATTAGTGTTGATAAAAGGAGATTAAAAAGAGTGGATAAATTCCGGGACATTTTTGCCTGAATTCTCCTTCGACTGGGTTGTATTATTTCCTAATGGCCACTTTGTGATATACGTAAGTACCATACCATTCCATAGGCCATTGACCACTTAGGCCTTGAGATGCGTGTTAACTATAGCAAACATGGCTTTGAACTAAAGGAAAATATTGCATCTCAGCTTTTTTAGCCACACGCTGTTTCCTTCTTTGCCAAAATATATTTACGTGTTCATACGTCCATAAGGTTCGCATTTCGTTTTCATTTTCTTGAAAGTATTTTTTATCCCTTTGTTCTTAACTCGAGGGAACGAGCTTTTCTCAGAAATGAAGATAAAATCGAGTTGAAAATTGTACTCTCAGACACTGCTACTCGGCAGACAACATGTTACGTAATGGTACAAACACATACCTACATACATTATATATTGATGCCCATATGGAATTCGTATAAAGAAAAAAGACGATTTATACATTCCAAAGGGAGAAAATGGGGGAATGGGTGTACACGAAGGAAATGTAGAGCTTTCCACTCACTTTAAAAAATGTATATAAGTTTCAGACTGATATCTGATATTGCGAACATAATGACATTATATAGTATCTCATCACTCGCCAAAATATCTATCTAATCGATTTGCTTGAAGAAAAAAATGAACTGGATGAGTGAAGGAATCTCTGTACTTGTGTTAAAAGGATCTCAATTATCAAGCCCTTCTTTTCTAACTTTCAAGTTCATTTCCAGGCTGAAAATAGCTTTTCGCAGCTCCTTCCTTTATGTTGTTGTCATTACTCTAAAAAATCTGTCCCCACATGTATTGTTTTCGTCTTGTCATGTAACTTAAAACATATCAATATGCCTCTTGTTGAAAGTTGGGAAAAAGAACTTTCGTTAGAGTGCACACATTTAGAGTAGCAAACACCATTATCATTACTTACAATGTTGCAAGATGACATTTGCCAGAGGAGTTATATTTTCCAGACGAGACAATGGGCTAGTGGGACGGAAAGTGCAGCTCTGTCAAGAATTGTAAGACAGATTACACTTCCTCTCTGGTAGCCTTTTGTGAAAGGATCAAGGAATATATGAATGAGTCTGAGTTTGGAAACGAGTCCACCACCTTTTCTTTTTATCCTCCGTTGACTACATGGCTGCAAATATGTGTGCCAGTCTTCTAAATCCGGATTTTCTAAACAATAAATTGTGCATCAGCCAACACATCTTCAAAGTTATTGCTTCGTCCTTACTCGACTCTAAAAAGTAGGCTTCTTTAATCAACCCACACATTGCGACTGCCACTGCTCCACAAGGTCTTGTAACAGAGAACGAAAAATAAACAAGATAGCCCCAACTCACAGACACAGAAACCACATTCAGCAATTTTCTGCACGACAAGAATGAGGATGTGTTCGAGTTTTTTTGTGCCTTGTGGACTCTCGCTCTCTCCTCGTAATCCATCCCTGCAATCTGAGGATTTCCGAAGAAATGGGCTTTTCAAAAAAGTTATTAAGATGGCCTACTCCGATAAAGCTTCCGGATTTCTGAGCAATGTCATCTGAACCTATCACAATGTCTCTCTCATTCGTTATAGTTATATCTTCATCATTCCACATTTTGAAGTGCACCCCACCTAAAAGTCTTCTTCTGGGACACATATTACACTCCAACTCGAACGCTGTGCTCACAATAAGCTTTTTTGAGTAGGTCACTTTTTGTGGGTTCAACGGATCAGTATAATTTCTCTTGACTTTCAACCAGTTTCTGACAAATTGTTTCCCTTCTTTAATCCTGAACAATGCTAGATCGTCATGTTCCGTCTCTGTCGTCCTTGCCTTATGGCTAGCTTTCCAAAGAAGAACCTCCTGTCTTGTAACTTTTCATTGTGCAATTTCCCAACTAACTTTGCTCACTCATCTTCAGCTTGATGGTCAAGTCTTTTTTAGACATTAACTTCAGAAAGTGAGTTGAAGTGACTGTCAGCATTTCCAGTGTTAATCATTATCACCACATCAAAGTAAACTGTGGATTGGCTTCGTAATGACCTTGAACTGGAAAGGGAAAATGTCAAAGTAATGCCATAACATTAGCACTTTTTGCACAAAAGGCTTAAAGGAACGTAATATTTAACCAGCAGAATAAGCATAAGGTATACCCAGTTATAATAGTTCAGAGAAGATCTAATAACCCACTAATTTATTCATTAATGTGATAATATGCAGCAGCCATCATATTGCCTCAGTTCTCTTGATGATAGCTCATAAGCCTCCCTCAAACAATCAGTGTGGCCAAAAAGATTTGGTCAAAACTCATCCAAAGAGACCGATTAATTCATGAGCTCATCTTCTCTCAAAAATCTTATAGCTTCTGTAGAAGAAAAGATTTTCTTTCGGCTCCATAAATAAAATTGCGAATCATCATCATTTCATCAACCTCTCATCCCCTTCTTCCTTAGACGAGCACACACATTTCCACATTCTGTTCCATTTTCCCCAGCAGTAGTCATCCCCATAATCATCATCACCATTCCCAAAACTGTGTTTTCCTCTGCCTTTCTCCTCTATTTGCGAACTCCAATTTTTCAACAAGGACACCAGAACAAAAAGAAATGATTCCAGTTGAGGAGTATAACACACGCATACATACATTCACGTATCATCAGCTCAAGTGAAAATAAAGCAAAAAGGGAATATTACATGAGAGGTTCACAAAAGGCCAGCGCAGCGACGAAGTCCTTATTTTTCTTTCTCGTTATTATGCTTTCACTTTGTCGGGCAAAAGTACATAAATACGAGCTAGTGTACGTATTACTCTGAAATATGTTCCTATCATACGAATGTATTTTTTTGCAATGATACATTGAAAAGGGACCCATATGTGGCTCTCTCCCTCTATATCTACATATATGAACTTCGCTCCTTTCTTCTTTATGCTGATCTGTCTTTAGCGCATTGAGAGATAGTCGTCGTGAGTGAGGAAAAGGTATAAAGCTTGAGTGTACAATGTGGGTCTTCTTTTCTCTCTGAATGGTACTTCTTCATTAATATTCATTAAATAAAAGCTCTTTTTCCCTTTCCCCACATATACTTTCCCCGTACAAAAGAGTGGGAAGAGGTTACATCAGGATATATACACGTGTACATTTTTATACTTTTTCCACATATGGCGCACACAAAAAAGTATTCCCCACATAGATAGATGTAAACGTTATAGAGGACGGACTTTTTCTCTGTGTGGTAATGGTGCTAGTAGCACACACACACACAGTCCCAAGAGGTTTTCTTCGGCACAATGCGAAAAAAAACTTTATACGGATATATCTTTGTTGGAGTGGAGAGAGAAAAGTGATGAAAAGGAGAGTAGCAGGAGGACTTGCGAAATGGAAAAGAAAAGATGAAAAAACAAGCAGGCTCGCGATCTCCCTTTCCAAAATGTACTTTTCCCTTTTACTTTTCCTGCGATATGTGCGAAGAAGAAAATGGCAAAAAAATACGATGGGCGAAGGTCTTTTACGTTTACGCATTACCGTATTAATGCATGTAGTTACATGAAAATAGGAGCGTGTGTGTGTGCTGCACACAATCTGCCAAAGATATACTACGCTCTGGCCCCATTGTTTTCGCAAGAGAGAAAAACGTCGTCTCCCTTTTCCCATATTTCTATTTCCCATTTCCCTTTCTTTTTCTCATTTAAGCTTTCTCTTCTCCTCTCGAAAAAGCCCGGTAGTACGACTTTCACATTATTATTGCTCCATTTTGCCGAATTCCATGTAGTGAAAAGCATTGTAGTCATCATTATTATCACTGACGCCGCTCCATATACCTACAACCTACTACACTCGAATATATATTCACTCGTCATCATCATTATTTTCTTCTGTAGCCAGCATAATGCACACCCCAAGCCAGTAGTATTTTGGAAAGGAGAGAAATATGTATGCAAAAAGGAGAAAGAAAACCTTTATGAATTTATACTTTCTCTCTTTCGTAATGATAATAATGCTTTGCTTTCTTTACTCTCTCTCTCTTCCAAACTTCTTCCCGTCTTTGTTCCTTTTTTGCTCACAGTCTTTAGCGTTAATTTTCCGCGAGATTTCCAGTGTCAAATCTGTTGACTCCTTTATCAATTTCCTGAAGAAAACAAACCGTCCAGAGAAGTCCATGTAACTTCAAGCACACATGACGGTTCTTTTTCAGAGTGGAACAAAAAAATCTACTACATGGAGGAAGCTTAGGAGTCGCTGCAAAATTATTCTGGAATCATGTTGATACTGACTGGATGCATGTATTTTACGATTGCGAAAAGGGAGAAAGTTGTAAATGGCATGTCTGGCCTCCACTCCTCTTGAATATAGAAGAGAAGCTGGTGTAAAAAGTAAAGTCTCATTGGTAGGTTTACATATATGCTTCCACGAATACAAAACTTTTCTTGTGAAAATTTGTTTGAATTCGCCCCGATAATGATAAACATTAAGTGGACGATGTTTCACTTCCTTTTAAAGGAAAGGGTTGAAGCTACCGTGTGTACTAGAATTAATATAAAGGGAATATATGTGCACAAAATACATGTCTATGAATATTTGCCTTTGAAAATAAGATTCCTCGTCAATTTCTGGAAAGTTTTTGTTGCACTGGACCATATTTTCCACTTCCACCTTATGACTGACTTTCGCTTTAGGGAAAACTTTTGGTGAATGAAGGGCTGTGCTAATTGGCATGAGATTTTAGAATGAAATGGAGAAATATGCTCACACAATACTTGGAAATGGTAGGTGCATTTTTGCTTACTTAAGAAAGATGCACAGTATCACAACAGAAGAATACTACGAGACGTGGCAATTAAATTTTCTCCGCCGTTCACAATTCTGCAGTTTACCTTGAATTCTCCAAGAGAATCGCTATCCCTTCTGGGGCATATATATATGTACTTTCGCATTAACACTCACGTTACACTCATACGAGCAACTAAAAAATAGAAGTGGGAGTTCGGCATTGGCTCGATTCATATTCATTCTAGGTTCAATTTGTTGTTGTAGACTAGACGAAAAATATTATAATTATTTCAGACATTCATACGCTCTTATTCATTGAGTAAGGTTACACTTACACTTTCTTTGGAATTCACTTTGAAACCTCTGAAAAGGATTCATTCGCATGATTATTATTATTAACATAAATCAGCCCATCATGTTTTGAATTTGAATGGGGAATAAGGAATAATTTTGCAATTTGCTTTTGTGTTATTCTATTTCGGATTCAGTCTTGTTTACTTCTGAATTGAGGTTATCCTTTTCTATCTGGACTATTCAGAATTCGAATTACACCGAGTTATTTTGTTCATTTAGTAAGAGCATCAAAAAATCAAAAAAATACGATTCGCACACCGAAGTACACAGATGTTCCGGTAAGGTCGCTTAATTTGTGTAATGGACCAAAAATCCAAAAATAACAAAGGCATAGTAGAGTCCTGTAGGAATACAGGCTGTTCTACGGCTCCGTGCACGGTTTTACATGGAGAATTGGAGCTTCAAGGTAACTTTGTGGGAAGTGCCACTTCACTGACTTACAAACGTGTTCCACTTTAATTGAATAGGGAGCAAGAGGCTATAGCCATTATTTTAGAAGTTTATTGATACAAAAATTACGGAAAAAGCAAAAAAATAACCTTGTCTAAACTTTATATGCATTAATACCCTGTGAACATCAGTGTGTTTACACAAAGTAGGAGGAGTTTGTGAAGGTTGCATTATCCACGATTTAACATAATGTGTCCTTGCTCAATGAAGTAAAAGCAATATTCCGCATTCGAACTATATTATAAACTCTTTCGTATCATTAATTTAGTCGTCCTTTGTTTTTTTGAGAGCATCACAAAACATTTCCGCTTAGCAAGCATAAAAGTTCACAAGAACTTTACTTAATTAGAGCGTTTTCTACTCAAGTTAAAAGGGATGGAAAACATTGTGATTTGACTTTGTCAATAATACCGAATCGCTCGAATGATATTGGACCTTCATTGTAATCATCCGAACTGATGATTAAAACGTAAAAGTTTTGAAACTGGATTCATCGTTTGATGAAAATTACACACACATCTTCTAGGTTGCAGATTGTAGATGGCAGAACCTTTTGTCTTTTGTGTACACATTTTTTTTAAATCTCTGCCGTGTATTTAAACTCGTGAGTTCAGTAGTTACAAAGTTAATCTGGCTTGTAACTTTTAATTGCTGGAAATTATTTTGGGTCTGAGAAGTTTTAATTTTGGTGTATTTGTATACATGAATCGGCGTATTTAAGTATGTCATCCACCAGCTTTCAGCTGTTTACACAGCACCTTTTAACATGCAAATTACAAGCCCCTTCAATAATTTGATTGTAAGATGATTCGACAGTTTCAGCGAAAATGCTCTGATGAGAGAGATGAGAGATGATGAATGATGTTGCTCCACCATCTAGCGATGGCCACGATTGACATGTCTTGACTCTTAAGGCTTCAAATTTGAACTGTTATTCAGTGACTACTCTTTCTTATGTTCTATTGTAACTTGGTGGTGGTCTACAGATATTATCGGACCCGAAATTTCAATTTTCGAAATTCTTATGTTATGAGATTAAAACACGGGAAACGGAAGGGGTAATCAAAATCTATGTAGGTACTTGTTAGTTATCCGCTACAATGCAACTTATATCATGCACACCTTTCCGTATTCATGCATTCTACTTCAAGTTTTTGTAATGATTAAAATTCCATGTACGTTAGAAGCAACGTAAAATTGGGCAGAGGATTTTATTTAGACCTCTCTGACTCTCCGTCTCATCAGGATCATCTTGACCAGGTCCAGGCGACTATAGTGACTAGTCAGGTCGTGCACGAAGTTTACTTTCCTTTTCCTCCTTCTTTCCTTCTCGGAGTTCACTGCAAATTCTCAATCGAGATAGACGCCAGTAATCCAGCGGTCTTCCATGTGGCCTAACCAAGGCTTTTGGTACAGCTTTTTGGTCGCTCCCCTCGTGCTCTCGAAATATTAAGAGAGAAATAGAGAGACGGGAAAATCTTGTGCATTTTATGCACAACACGACTCCTGCCAGGGCTCTCAAACTCCTTTTTGCGGTTTTGTCTACGGTCTCATTCCATCCTCCTCAGGCAGACTTCCGCCTTCCTCATCTCCACTCCTTTTAGAAGTTGCATTTTCTTCTTCTGAGAATACTAGAAACCAAAGTTGTTTCATTTATAATGTATCATTCATGTTTCATTTCAGAGCAGGACTTATTGTCTTGTTTATACAGCCAGGAGAGAGAGAGAGAGGATATCACATCTTCAAATAAAAGTATAATTTTGAAGCAAAGTAGGGACATTGCTCAACCTTCCTTTTTATCATACCTTAGATATATTATTATGTCGTTTTTATAAACGGATACATTATACTTCCGCGGATCACTCCTTTCAATCTTCTTAAGCTGTCTTCATCCCGTTTAACCAGTCAGGCACTAAAAAGGAGAAAAAACTGGGAGAAAGAGAAGACGCTGAAAATCCAAAGGTTTTCGTTTTCAAAACGCTGATAGAAACTTTTTAGCGTTTCCTCCGGTTGTTAGGCTCTCGGCGACTACTGAGCTACGAATCAAGTGGAAAACCCTTATTTCTTCTTTCTCTCTCTCTTTTGTGTAGTTAGATGACAAAGTACATCTTTTTTCTGGCAAAGAAGTACATCCTTAGAGTCTACGCATATACTTAAAGAGAGAGAAAAAAGTAAGTTGTAGAAAAAAATATAAAAGAGGTCATGCTTGGGATTTAGAGACTCGTTTTGAGGGTTGGGATTTGTAAAGGGAGAAGAGAGAAGGCCATACAAGTTATATCGCTCCTGAGCCAAGAAAAAAGAAAGCTAAGAAGTATATATATGTACATGCTCTTCCTCTTGTGTTATTGAGAAGAGTTTGAAGAGAAAACAGAATTTAAGGAGGAAAGACAAAGGAAATCGCTTTAGTGTCCGGATTTTGACCTATTCCATTTCACTGTTTGAAAAAAGATACTCCATCCGGTTCACATCTTCGTATCGTTATACTCGTTATACTCAACCCAACCAAGATGTACTTTGCTCGCTATCCAAGCTAAAGGTTCTCTCTCTCTCTCTCTCTCTCTCTCTCGCTCTCTCTCTCTCTCTTCTCGACCACTTGTCTCATACGCAAAGTAAACGTCCATCGAACGAAAAACTTTTTTTTGCTTTGTTTTAGCAAAAGCTAATACCCGATTCTCTTTCCCCTTCTTCCGTTGGTTCACTGAGTTTTTGAGTGGACTCGTTGTGTGCTCACGTCGCGTCGGGTTCAAGTGGAAAAGAAGAAGAGAGTCCCCTATGACTGGTTGAGGTCCTCGTGGATGTGTCCTAAACGTCCGACGTGGCTCTCTCAGAGGAAGTGGGCTACTCGGATGAGAACAATAAGCAAGATGAGCATATAGTAAAAAAAGAAGAGAAAACTTTTCATTCTCAGAAGTTGTCCACTCATCATGAGAACGAATGATTCACTTTATTCTCTCTCGAAGAAAAAAGAAGTTCACATGGGGGTCACGTGTGCTTCTTATGAATGTTGCCCTGAAGCAAAAAGAGAAAACTTTTTTTATAAAACCTTCAGAGTAGACGGTCATGAGACCACTTCGAGCGATGCTACTTTGAATGAATGTTTTGAATGTTTGCAAACTTTTAAAATTCGACCCTGAGAAAAAAATGTTAAAACGTGCATGTGTGTGTGTGTTGTAGTAGTAAGAATATGTAGAGAGAAGTAAAAGTAATTAGCATTTTTCTTAAGTAGATACAACATTATTTTTGGCGATAGGATACGGAGCTCGCAGTTTTAAGTTTCCGTTCTCTACACACTTCTTCTCACAGAAGTTCCAGGAAACCCGGGAGAGAAGGGAGAACAAAAACGCTGCTGGTGGGAAAAGTGGAAGTTGTAGCTACAAAGACAACATTAGCACTTTCTCTCTGAATAATATTCTCTCATCATGTCTCAACTAGTGTTATCCGGGTTCGCCTCCTTATCCTTATCACTTATCCACCAGAGTCAAGGTTTTTTTTTCTTTATTCTCAAAGCGTAATCTGGAAAATTTTCATCTTAATTTCACCAGCATATATCGCCCTGGACAAAATGGGGAAAGCACTCAAATAATGGTGTGTCCTTTACTCGCAGAGAGTGCTGCACCGTCAGAGAACGATATAAAAATGAAGAAGAAGAAAGTTTTTTCATCTAGTTAGTTATTTATTCTATTCAAGAAAAAAGGGTTTAACAGGGACGCTCGTCGTATCACTTTATATTTTTTCTCTGAAAAAAAGAAGAAGATAAGGGCGGAGAGAAAGCAAAGTTGTATTCAAAAAGGGGTCGCACACTTCGTCATTTAATGCTTCCCTCTGTTATGCTAATAATAAAGGTCTTATTATTAAGAACTCGACTAGTTTCTCGCGAAGATGAACAAAGCTCTGAGACGATGTTTTTTTCCAAATAGAATTCTTTTTGTGTAAAGGATTATATTTATCATAATAAGGCCAAGCAATAGCAATACTCTACTCTACACGCACTTATGAATCTCACTTTTTTGTGTTTCCAGTTCCAGAGATTCATCGGCTTCTTTTATTTTTTCATTTTCCTTTGCGAAAACAAGATCTGCTTCTGCCACTTTACTTGTTGAGATGAGATACAGTTTTTTTGTCGGTGTGCACTTGTTGTATTGTATCCAAAGACCCTAGTCCATAAATATGTATGCCTCTGCCTAACTAAAGTAAGTGTGTAGCCGTAGCTTCTTCATTCATTTTCAGTTTCTCTCTCTAGAGATTTGCGAGTCGTAACCGTTGTGAGTTGTGTTGTTAGACGAGAGGATGAAATAGTAAGAATATTATATGAACATCATCATTTCATCATCACCAACTACATATTTTAGATGGGATGAACACAAAAAATACACATATATGTACCATTCACCCCTTTTTCTTTCTGAAAATATGTAAAAAAAAATGAGTCTAGTCTAGGTTTTTTTATTTCTCACTCTTTTATTTATGTGACTTTTTTCTTAACATATAAACCATCTTGTACTCTTGAGTGAAGTGAAGCAAGCGAAATTACAGTCATCAAAAGTGCACAACTCATTTATGGAAATTTTTTTAAAAAAGTACCGAAACGACTCATATTACCCATCTACAAAAAGTTGTTAGGATGATGAAAATGGGAACGCTCGCGTAGATGCACATAGGCATATAGACATGTTGGTTTTCATATTGCATTTTTTTGTTCTAACAAACCACTTTAGTTAGGGCGGAACTTTCTCTTTGACGAAACAAGTTGAATTCCCTAACACAATTAGTACGAAGAGGATATGAAGTATTTTTTTCCGAAAATGAAAATGCACGTTCATACGTACTCGTTATTCTTTGTACCTGCACACACATGTGTACCTAATTTGTGCGAATGTGGCATATACATATGTACATGTAAACATGTACCTTAAGGGCCTACATGTTTTCAATTCCATCTAAATTTTTTTACAAAAGTTATCAGGTACACATCACACATATAATGCTACGTACAAAGTACAACTGCTACTATTTTTAGTTTTCCAGTTATTTCGTCTCGCCAGTGGTAACCTACCACATTATTCTGCAATTGGACAAGTTAAAGAGAAAATGTGAGGGAAGACTAGATTTGAAACAATGAGGTCAAATGTTTTGCGTACGCATACACCACTTTCTACTTGTACTCACATAAAAAAGTGGGGAAATGGGCATGAGAAGAAGAAGAATATAGTTACCTCCCAGAGCACATTGAGCTCTTTCCTTTCTCTCTCTCTCTCTCTTCTTATACACATTCATGAACTTGAATTGAAGTGAGTAGCTACTCTGCCAGAAGATACATTAGTGCGGAAGCTATGTGCTACTTGGGAAAAAGGGTGGAATGTGCTATTCTCTGTGTAGAAGACCATTTTTACTTTAATGCGTTCATTGTCTGTGAGTTTGTCTCAAAGCAGAAATGGAATACTTAAAGTGAGAAGTTGTTGGTGCAATTGAAAATTTATGAATGGGCCTAAACAGGATTCGAGCCCATTAGAATCATGTTATTCATCATAAACCATCTGGGAAATGGTACGTGTATAATGATAGGGTAAATACTTGCGTACCTTCCATATTCTCAACGAGGAATCCTCCACTCCACCTTTATAGTGTCCTTTTATATCAAAGTGAGATGGACGATGAGTCTTTTTGAGGAAAGTATAAAACTTAAAACGTGTTATATGCCCGTAGTGTTTTGGTCAGTTACATTCTGTAGGTATAAGAGGATCTTCCTGACTTTAAAACAGAATAAATAACTTTTCTCTTGGTCGTCTTCGGCCTTTAGAGAATGTAGGTGAGAAGTGTACAACAAAGCCCTTTGTCGAAAGTATAGTGTTCCGTTTCCGTACACAGCGTAGGATTTGAATAGGAGAGACTCTCACCCTATATCACGATGGTAGTAGTTTCAGCTTTCTCCTCAAGTTGACCTGATGGATGGAGTCCGTATGGGACTTCCGGATACAAGCTTACTAATATGTTACACAAGAAGAAGAGTATATAGCTGCCATTTTTATTATCTCTTTTGGGTACTTTTTTGAGTAATGTGTTCCGCTCCTTCATCATCCACTCAGGCCGTTCATTCAACTGCACTCGAGTGTGGACAGAGAGAGAGAGAGGAGTTTGGTGAATGGGTTGATGTTCGTTTATGAAGTATATATATATATACATGTACATAGTACATATGCTTGTAAAGAATTTCATCATTAAAGAAAACAAGATCCGGTGAAAGTCGAGAAATGAGAAGCGAGCAAGTTGGCAGTTTCAGGGGGAATCTATCTTTTGTGGAAATAAAATATGGATTATACCACATACTGAGTGAGATGTAGCTTCACATCATCTTCCTCGGCAAATTGTTTTCTCTGATGAAAGTTCCTTGGATTATTTAACTTCTTGTTATGGCATGTTTCGCTATGGATGGCTGGTTATGGTGTGATATAAAAAAGGAGAAAGTTATTATTTTACTCGATGCGAAAGCACATATATTTATAGTTTGCAATCTTTTAAAGTTTTTAACTGTCTGGGGAAAATTGTGTTCACAGTAAGTGGAAATGTTGAAGATTATCGCAAGTTCGTGGGGTGCTCCTCCAAAAGGTCATTCTTAACTTAGGCTGTTTTTGGATGTGTGGGCGTGGGCCATTCGGAAGATTAGCGAGAAATGTAAATGCCGTCAACTATAATTGAATTTGTTAGGAAGATTGCATCCTTTACAAATCTGGCAATAGTGTCTTAAGAAAATAACCCAATTTCTCGAAGACTACGTTAATAGAAAAATTTGATGTCTTATTGCAAATCAAAATTTTCGATTCATTTTTCGATGTGTGTAGTTGTAAACTCATTACTTTACTTCATGTTCATCAATTCAATTTCGCAAGAGAATTATGAGGAGAGTATCTTCTCGTCGGCGAAATCGAAATCTTGGGAAAAGAACAGTACAGCCAAAACACATAATGCAACCAAACAATGTTATCCTGCCTTTACGTACGTACATTTCACATTAAAGCATATGAATGGGATTTCGTTTATAAAGGAAATAAAGATATGAGGAAAGATGAATGCGACATTGTAGCCCATTTTGCAAACTGCACGTACGAGTACCGAGTATGCCATGCATATGCACTTACACAAACTTATCCGGAGAGAATATTTAAATGAGTTTGTCAACACACATAACTTTCCCTTCCACCACAGGGAACCTATTATTGTCGTCCCGGGCCTCGTACTTTATTCCCTGCGACTCTGAATAGCTTATACAGTTGCAAGTTGCAGTGCAGATATAAATTTTGATATCATCATAACTGACTCGTATAGACAGAAAATGTTTTTCAATTCGGGTATACACTTGTGCTCTGTACGTGTGTGTAGTTTTGTTTGCGAAAGTTGTAGTTTTATTTACCCTATATGCTTTCGCCGAAATCCTAGTAGAAGTAATCTAAAAAACGTAGAAAAAAACACGTTCAAATAATATGGTCGTTGCCCCGAGTCTCTACCCAGGAGACTGAATAAAAAAACCAGTGTTTCCGGAATAAGATAAGATATGAGTTAGTAGGCAGGAGAAGGAGTGGTGTAGATGCATCTTTTCAATTTCTTCATTTTCATCGTCCGGATAATAACATGGCTTGCACAATATTGCAATATAACATAATATAACATAGTTGCGGGCATATTTGTAGAAACATATTTTCTTTGAAATCGTTACTGCGAGAATGAAATAATTTAGGTACAATTCTTGTTATCTTGTCCTGTACATTTCCTTCATGTTGTAATTTTATCTGCATGTCATAAAAAATGTTACTCCAATAGAAATCATATTTTTGTCAGACAACCAGCGGAACTTGTCGCTCACGGCGTTTCGCAAACAATAACCTTAATTCGATATGCTTTTTCCTGGAATATTTGCAGGTTTCCTGGATCAGAAGAAGAGACTGGCATATACTGACGTCAGGGCGAACCGTCTACACAAATGATGACCGGTTCCAGATTCAGCACAGTGAAGGAAGTGACGAGTGGACGCTTGTCATAAAATACGTGCAGACGAGGGACAATGGGACCTATGAGTGCCAGGTGAGTGCTCCTTTCTCTTAAACTGAAGTATTTCCGATATTGAACAATGTTGAGCACTTTTTACAAATTGGCGTATTTCGTATTTATAACATACGTATTTATTTTGGGGTTTTATTAAATTCCAGGTTGCAAGCGGTAGAGGGATCATAGCACATTTTTTCAATCTGAACGTTCTCGTTCCCCAAGCTTTCATATTAGGAGCTAAAGAGTACCATGTCCAACAAGGGACGGTCATCAGCCTCGTTTGTATCATCGAAAATGTAAGTATGCACAACTAAATCTTGAAATTGAAATCAATGTGATGCAGAAACGACTACATAAGAAAGACATAAGAAACAACTAAATTAAAGTAGAGAACAAAATTTTCTAGAGAACTTGTCAATTTCCAATCTTACATTTCAGGTAGAAATCTAATTATCCTTTGAATGGTCAAATTCCCTTTCGAATAGTATATTTTAATGTGCGACCTAGTATCTTCTAATACTTCATATACGAACGAGTCAAATTGTGGTGTAATCACGTCTGAAGCAGAATCTAGGGCATCGCATAGACTGTTAACGTACTGAATTTTGTTCGAAGTAGGTTGTTCCCAAAATGTGAATACCGGAACTGTCTCGCGACGAGAAAGATCTGAAATATGTACATAATATGTAAACAAATGACATGTATATGTCTCGTCCACCTTCACGAACTCATGTTTCTCTTTTTTGAAGAAAAGTGGTACAGCTTCTACGGTTACTCGGCGTAGACACAACTTTGCACTCCAATACATCGCTTGAGCATGACAAGAAACGAAATTGCCATTCCGATCTTCTCCTTTCACCATTTGTACGCTGTATGCAAACACGTCGAGAAAACTTAGCGCCTTGATCTTTTCTCCTTTCACCCATCACTTGAGTGAAAGTGAAACTCTCTCAAATCAGGTCACATCACCGTCATTGTCATTGACATTCCTTACATCTCTCATTCCCTATTTTCCAATAAGACAAAACACCCTCGTATCCGATATATACATGTATTCAACGCATGGAAACGCATTGACATTCCTTTCACTGATCGAAGAGAAACTGCGTGGAATGGGATATTGGACAATCCCAATTCTAAAAAATCTTCATAAAGACTAACTTTCAGATTTCATGATACAGTCTCCGCATTGCGCACTTGAATTGTGTCACTCATCCTTATCGCATTACCTGTTTGTTGGTCGGATATAGGCTGTTGACCGGCCGTAGGTAACTTGACTGCATTGACATTTGACACATGTTTCAGTCTCCAAAAGATGCTTAACAGATTTCCTGTCTGGCTACCAAATTAACACACAATCTCAAGCAAGGGTTAGATTTAATCTCGAACGTGTCATGTATCTGTACGTCAAATTGCGTTTGCGGTAGCCAAAAATAAAAGATTATGGCGTAAAAGTTGGGGTTGGAGGGTTAAATTATCTTAAATGCGAAAGTCTCTATTACGTCATGGATTATTTGGGAGAGAACGCAGTCTAGCAAATGTTCAGCTTCCCAATTACTGACAACAGTGAACAACTCCCCCATTGATGCAACTTTCTGTTGTGGCCTTCTTGAATTAATTAAGTTTGGGGAGACTAGACGTTGCATTTTCATGGGTGGTTCAGTTTTTACATGAGATAATCTTGTACTGTTGACTGTTGTTGTGCTTGTAATTTAGCAACCTGTTTTTTTCACAACATGACATCTTTGTGAATCGGTATTATTAAAAGAAAGCAGGAAGCAACATCACTTGGAAAAAAAGATCTAGGTGAAGTGCTTCGAAGTTTTGAGACGTTTCCCTATATGTATCCCTATCTATACTCTACAAAAAGTTTATCTCAACAAGCTGGTGTCGTCTTTTCTCATGCAAAAACTTTCGTCTTTTTTCATCTGCTCAGCTAGAAATGTTAGGAAAACCCAATGCAAAATCCTTGCAGATAGAAATAAACTTGAAAAATAGGCTCTATCCTCGGGTAAAACAGCGTTACTCTCATATAGCAAAGATAATGACAGTAATAATAATCGTTACAAGCCAAAATTGTGTACTATTTTACTCCGGGGTGACAGTCGAGAGTGACAAAGAAAGGAGATAATGTTGTGCTTTCTTCTACTCCTTTTACTTGTTGGGTACTAAATAGGGGAAAGTGTAACTTGTACCATATCATTTACATAAATGTGTGTCGTTGAGAGTGTGTAAGGAATCTTCTTCGCAGACAAGGTGTGCATATATGGAACATCGCATAACAAGGCCGTCTTGTGGTCTCATGATGATAATGACACACGAGCTCTATGAAGATAATCGTCAACACCGTGCATTGTCCTCTGACCAACAGAGTGTCGACGCTTTCAATAAGAAACCCCGTAATTGCAATAAAAGTGAAAATATATTGCCTCGTCGTAGTCGTTCATTATGTTACAAGAGAGTGTCTTATGAAATGAGAGGAACACACACGTCTCCGATGACTCCGATGAATAAAGCACACAAAGTGTGGTTAATAATAATTCACTCTGTCGCCGTCAGTGCACCTTGTTAGACCCAATTTGCACAAAATATATGTATATCTATAGGATGCAATAAACTCTGGAGAAGGTGTAATTCAATGAAGCGTATGTACATGGTTTGTTAATGATATGTTCTGGGAGATTACGCTGAAGGGCTCAAATATTTGCGACTCGTTATGTAAACCTTTTTGTAGGATTTCGTAACAATTCCTTGTGGAATTGTGTGAGACAAAAGGGAAGACGATGATAGACCGGATGAACTTTTCATTTCATACCGCCACCATTGCAAAGTAGAGAAATTTGGTTAGTTCCACTACTTGCCCAGTTGCACCTACAAAAAAGCATAATAATATCTCGGATACTCAAGCCCTGCAATTCCAAGGAACAAGAAAGTAGACACGAAATAGGGAGTCACGTTTCAGGAAGTTATTCGTTGAGGAGTTACTAACCCCAAAACCACAACATCCTGTGTTTGGTTAAGAGACAATGTAGGAAGTTGATGTGGGTTCAGAAAGTCAGTTTAGCGTCGGAATTGGAAGACATACTGATACACTCACACTCTATATTGAAATCCTTTTTAAAAGTATGTTTCTAACGATGAACCCCATGGCACATGATGCCCTTTGAAATTTTGGTCGGAAAGCTATTTGTGGGCATAAGTAAACAATGTGTACAAAATCCAGTATGAAAAATTCTTTAGA
The DNA here is from genome assembly GCA_034687055.1 of Heteromurus nitidus. Classification (NCBI taxonomy): domain Eukaryota; kingdom Metazoa; phylum Arthropoda; class Collembola; order Entomobryomorpha; family Entomobryidae; genus Heteromurus; species Heteromurus nitidus. The sequence continues at coordinate 136,392 of JAQFZW010000027.1, read as the reverse complement.
AGTAAAAATAACTAATGAAAGGGAAGAAGGCATTACGTGAATTAGTATGGTGGATTGTGTTAACACTTTATGTATGTACGCTGAATTCGTTGGTATATAGAGGAATTGCTCTACTAATTTGCCAACGGGTTGCTATCTCATAATGCCCGGTTCAACAATAAAAGAGGGTCAAACAGGGCAAAATTGATTCAAGTATCTCCCTACATGCGAAAGTCACCGGAAAAAGATCACATGCCTCATGACGCAACTTCTTGGTCCTTTATCTTACTAAAAAAATTTGCTGACGCCAGGGAAAATATTCGGTATGAAATAAGAAAAAGGATTGGGCTTTTCATGTTTACCTGCGGGAAAGTTACTTTTGTATTACGTTGAATGCTGCAAGTCTAAGTCGCCCCTTGTTTCCGGCCACTAAATGTACCATACCACTTGCCTAACAAAATGTTGACTGCAGGATAAAAGAAATTGTATCACTTCCTCTGTTTTAGCTTATATCATATCACTTAACATGTTTGGCCATTTCATGAAGGAAGGCTTCGCCAAGTTTAAACATCTCTGGGTGTAAAAGCTAACTTGATGATGAAATCGGCTACATATAAATATTTGCAGATATATACGTAATAATTAGTATTCAAGCCTCATAATGCACCTGTCTCCAACTGGCTTCAATAGATTAAAAAATGATTAAAACGTAGTAATTAAACGTCAACTTAAAATTTTCCTAATTCAGTCTGACAAAGAACCCTAAATAGATTCCAGTAATCCTTGCGAATAATCCAATTAAGTTGATGAAAAATTGTACTGATTCCAATTTTTCAACCTGAATCATGCTTTAACTTCTCAACCGTTGGTGAAGTGATGATTCTTTAATGCCATGCATTATTTCGAATCAAAACTGTTTCTACTATTGCTGCAGCTCTGAAGAATGTACTTGCAAACCCGTGCTTGCAATTGAACGTTTGAAAAGTCCGTGATTTCTTTCAGAGACAATATATTACAACCCAATCCTACTCAATTTCCACAAATACAAAATCTGCTTTGTTATACTCGAACTCGAAGTGTGCTCACTTCACTTTATGCAGTGGCTAATAGGCCACCATAACAATATTATTACCCACACCCTTACAAGATTTTTCGTTCGGAAGGAAGTGCAGAGTGCATTATTATTAGGTGCAGTGGAAGTGGAAAGTGGAAACTATGTAATATCCAGTCCACCAACCCTGAATGAATAACATGCAGCGTACAATAAAAGGGGAGAGACAACTTCGGGGGGAAGAAGAAAGGAGAAGGAGGAAAAGAGGGAAGAGAGAAGGAATGAATGGTAATCTCGTGTGTTATCTTAAAAAGGACTTACTGTTATTACACCCATCCAATTCATAATTCAAACTCGGAAGACTTCCCTGACAAGTTGACAATTTCTTTTGACTCTGTGAAAGTATTGCCTTTGCCACACACACACACACAAAGAGAAATGCAAGTAGCAATGGATGAACAAGATCATTTCTATGCGTGCCATTCCTATTGAACGAAGGAAGTGAACAAAAAACACTGAGCCTTGTAGATATATGAACTCCTCCGTGGTGGAAGTGAAAGTACATTATGCGGAATGGGTTATTGCATTAAGGGGAGAAGGTTAAAACTGAAATGAAAAGAGATAAAATATATGACGTGGGTGTAATGGCGAAAGGAAAAAAGGGATTGGAAAAGTATACATATTATATCTTCTGGTTCATTCGAATCTTGACAATGGGCTGACGCTGAGAAAGAAGATGAATAATTCTTTCGTTTCTTTTATACAAAAAAATATGAGGAAAAAGGGGAAATGCGTGGTCGTGGTATTACTCAGATCTTGTCTAGCATTTCTATTCATGTTCACAAGCACTATCTGAAATATTTCAAGTTTTTGAAATGATGTGAACATTTAAAAAATTTCACATCTTCATGAAATCCCTTTATCCACACAGAAGAGAAAGAAGCAAGCTGGAACGGGTTTTCCGTTACCGTCATAGTTTGGAAGTTTATAGACAGCCGAAGTATATAAAAATGAAGATTGACATTTGTGAAGTCTGAATCGATGCGAAGGGCGTAGAGTAGAATAATATCTTTTGTGTGGAGGAGAGGACGTCCTTGCTTTTCTTCCCCATTCTAGTTGCGTACACAAAGTTTTGAACTTAAAACAATCTTCCAAGTTATTCAAAGTTTTTTTTTCTCCTAAAAGTTGCAAGTCACAAGCAACTTCCTCAAGAATCTTGATTGACTCAATTAGAACAAAAATATCAAAGTTACTTGGAGTCAAATGTTCACAATGATTTTCAATGCCACCACGCTTATATAATCTTCTTAAATTTTACCCCTCGTCGCCTAAGGATGTTTGCTTCCCTATCCTTTTTCTATTGTTTGCAACTTTCACTTCACAAATTGTTTTCATGTTCTTCGCTTAAATCAAAGCGAAAAATTATCATCATGCCACTTTCACCCCCAAACCCAGAGGTTATTTTTTTACCTAGAAGCTTAATATACAATAAATTGATTATTATCCTCCTCCACGTAGATGTTATTCTTGTGCATTAGGCTACGTAAAAAATTTTGGGACCCCCCAGCTTCATGAAATATGGATCAACCACTCGAATTCTAAAGATAACCTTAGAGTATTCCCCTAGAATGCAGTATCTTATATAAAGAGTCATCTCACACGCTTGTCTGATTTCCCCTCTTTCTTGTCTCACTTGTCATCGCCAGTAGTAGGTTGGGTGTCACTCAATTACATTTTTTTACTTTCTCCAAGCCCCACTCTCTCGCTCTCATCCCATAACATACAATAACAGTTCACTTTTCACTTTTCGAAAAGTGAAGAAGGAGAGAAGAGTAAACGTGGTTGTGAAGGGATGAATGATTTATGCTTCAGCTAGGTACAAAGGATATATAAAAATAAGGTGGAAAAGAAGAAAAAATGAGCATCCTCATCCTGTTAACTTTAACAGCTTTTCACACATCCCCTTTTCTACGGTCGTGATTTACTCTCTTCAGATAGCAATAGAAGAGTCAATAATAGTAATATTACATTACATTATTATCACTCTGCCGCTCACTTATCAGGTGGTTACTTCAACTTTTTCCCTTTATATAAACCCGAACCCTCCTTTTCTTCCTCACTTTCTCCTCCAGTCATAAAGTGTCTATGTAATTCAGTGCAAGGTCATTCTTATCCTAGTGTAACAAAGAGGATGAGGATCGATTGATTTTTTCCCTCTTTAGTGTGAAGATGTATAGGTAGCAGTATACATAAAGTTGAAAACATGTACGCACTCAACTCAACCTTAACATTTTCTCACGGCGGCGGGTGCAACTTCACCCTTCGTTTCATCCACTTTTGTGGGGACGAGAACGAACTTAAGTCAGGTTATTTGTTCTCTCTCTCTCCTCCCAAAGAAAGTTTTTAAGCTCTAGTTGACGGGATAATAATAACAAGAAAAAAATCGTTCTGATGCAGTGCACATCTCCGCCGACACGAGCATGGCATAGAGCATAGCCCTGTTGCCACGCTATTATTAGCGCGTTCGAGCACACACACACGTTAAAAACTTTTTTTAGGTGTGGAGATAGAAGAAGAAAAAAATGGGGAGTTTCTGGCTTCAGGCTCGATATTAAACGATGCGAAGGAATGAAAAAACATATAAGTGGGAACAAGACACGTCGCAGTTAAGTTGAACGCGTTAAGGTGGTACAATGAACTTGTCGAGTAGTTTCTCTGTGTGGGTGTGTGTGTGTGCCCTGTGAAAGTTTGCGCTTTAAGGAAACAAGGCAAAAAGTGCATAAACGCAGAAAAAATGCAAGTAGGTTCTAAGAAAGAACGTATAGCTGAAGGTCTTTTTATATCTCTACACTTTTGGAGTGCTTTTGGATTATCGTTGAGAAACTTTCGCATAAGTACACACATGTGTGTGAGGGGAGTGAGGAGTGTTTATGTCTGTAAGTAAAAGGTGATAGTATATAAGAAGAATTTTTTTAAAGCATGGGAAGAGAATGAATGATAGTGAGGTAGAGGAAGTTGACATGTTGATGCATGAAAATGTCTCTGTCTGATAAATAAATTGGTGTACACGCCTCTTCAATGGGGAAGTTCATCAATCACGATAGGCCAATCACATAGAATACACTTCATTATTCACTGGAAAGCTTCTGCAACTGTCATGCCTATAATACACATAAGCTAGGATATATTGTGATTTCTCTCTCTTATAAACTTCAAAGGTTACACAAAAAAGAAGACGTGAAAAATTTATAAAGGAAATCCGATACTTCTTTGAGATAGTGAATAATATGGGCTTAATATAAAAAATTTGGTTTATTTTTTTTCCAGAGCCCACGTCAGTCAGCCCAGTACCTGTACTGGTATCATAATAACCAGATGGTTAATTACGGTTCGGGAATCAGTGTTCACACAGAGCCTGGGATTCATACTCATTCAAGGCTAACGATACCGCTAGCCGGTCCTCAGCATGCTGGTAAGTTGAAGACATAAGTATTATGGGAATGCAGTAAAAGTATGTATGTTTTTGTTGGTTGTGTAACCAGTGTAATATGGAATTTCTTATCTAAATTATAGGTAATTACACCTGTAAAGCTGCAAATACACAACCAGCTACTGTTCAAGTATACGTCTCTGATGGTAAGTTATTAGATACTTGCTCAAAAAATAAGCAAGGGAATTCCTTTTGACGGTTTATGATGGTGGTGTGTGGGGTGAAAGTTCTGTGGTAGAAAATCTTTAAAAAACCACGGCACTTTAGAATGGCTCCTCTTAATGCCCAGATAAGTATTAGGAGAATCCTCTTGAGTGACCGAGTTTAATGTCACAAACTTTGTGGTTTGTGAATCGTATTCATAAACGGTTGGAATTTTTTAAAGGCGGGTTATTAGCTCTTATATAACATTCCTGTGCACAATGGGGATAAATAAATTAATGTTGTTTGAAGATTTCAAAAATGACAAAACCCGACATATTACGTCAATCAGATGCCCGGCTGGTTACGATCTATGCATGAGATGCTACCTAGAAATTTTGATTTAATTTTGTAAACAACTTTCAAGTTCAACATTTTTTACGAGAAAAGGCAAAAATGAGATCTAACAGTTATTTACGCAACATATTAGGTTCTCAGATTTGGATTGGAGTCGGTTCAATATCAGATTTCAAAAGGAACGTAGATTGTAGATGTACCTGATTTCTGAAGTGATATTTACGAGAAGTATAAAATGTGTAGGTGGCCGTGGCATCCTCAAAATTTCGTTTGTCACCTTTCCCGTTCCCCGAGAGTTTTGTTGAGCGAAAGTCATTCTCTACACAAGGAGCAAGTTTCACATCAGCTATTTCATGTCAGAGATGGAACAGGAAACTCCGCAGGAGTTTTCTCTGTAAATCGTGACCATTCTCTCTGCTCTCTCCTCCACGGCCGACATTTCATTCCATTTCCCCCGTCAACAAGTGGAAATATTTATGAATTTTGCACAAGCAACACTAAAAACAAAGAGAATCGCGCTACTTTACTTTTTGTTATTACTAGTTTTGTTTGGGATGCAGGAGAAGAAGAAAAACTCGCCCAGTTTATATTACATTATAAAGCAGAAACAAATTTACAAAGAAAAGGGGGCTCTACGTGTATGCGCAAGTGAAAGTGTATGCCATCTCACCAAGTATGAATGCATGAGTACTTTCCAGTTTTTCCACTTCTCCCTCATTCCCAAGTCTCTAGTGAAATTGCAAAAGTTTTCGCAAGTTGTTGCAGTGTAGTAGTTTTTGTATATTTGACTCATGAAAAAAGGAATAAAAATACAATTCTCTCAGAGAGAGAGAGAGAGAGAGAGCTTGTTGCAGAAAAAGCGCAAAAAACAGCAAACTCGAACCACGCATGTATATCCTTGTTGACTTGTTTTTCTCTCCTTTTTTAAAAAAGTGGGATGATGCTGGCGGAATGTGCACGAAGAGGTAGAATAATTTTAAGTGCTGAATGCGAAATAGATGGATATTATGCTTGTACACACATGAGAAAACAATGTCTGTTTGAACATCATATTGTGATTTGCGAATGGGTATTTTTTTGGGTTGAGATGATATTACATTTTCTATTTTGATGGGTTCCTAATGCTTTACACTGCAATAAAAAAGGATGTTTTTTACCCTCTGAACGAAAAACTGTGGGGGAAAAAGATGCCTCACCACTTCCTCCTCTCACTGTGTAATATACTATATGATGATGACTTCAATGATGGTAGCGGAGTAATGTGATGGATAGAAAGATAGACAGAGAGACAGGGCAAGATATTTCACAAATAAATTTAGATACTAGTGTCGTATGTATAAAAATGGTAGTAAAAAAGGAGAGCACACATTTTCTCTCTCTTTCTCTAAAAATGAATAACGGATGCAGAATACATTGTTCCATTTTTCTGTATTGTCATCACATCATATCTGGGTGAATAAGAGAGGGAGTCGGACTCCCTTTCTCTTTTCTTCTTCTCTCTCACTATAAACTTTCTCTTATGCATAACTTCACTTGGTCGGACAGGACACACACCACCACCATCACCACTCACTCTTGTGGCATTAATGTATTAAATTGCATTTTTTTCCTTTTTCGTGTCCATTGTTGCAGGAGATAAAACGGCTGCCATTCAGCGACAGGGTGGATCACATTTCGTTCCACCCAACTGGACACTGTTGACAGCGTTGCTTCTGCTGAGGTTCCTACCAACCCATCTTTTCCACTTGAACATCTGCACCAACTTCTTCTTCTGGAGTAGTCCTAGCACGAGTAGTATTAATGCCAATGGCTGCAACTCCCGCAGCTCTGTCATCAGTATTAGTCATAGTCGAAGCAGATACTCGTCAATTTTCAATAGCTGAAGAAACTTGAAGACTTTGGTGCAAACCGCCGCAGCTCGTCGTCGTCGTCCTGCATGAAGAAGAAGAAGACGAAGGAGGGGAGGAGGAGAGGGTGATCGAAATGCGGAAACGGAGAGCATGTTGAAAAAAGCAAGACAAAAAAAATTATGCGACAGTGTCGATCCACGAAACCAGAGTAATCTATAAGATATTGTACAGATTATACGTTTAGTAGACTAGTGAAGCGAACACTCCGAAAAAACCGAACACACAAAAAACTCGTTTTATGTAGTACAGATATTGAAACTGATCATCGCCGTAACTGATGGGAGGAAATAAATTATACAACAAAATATATCTAAGATATATATGTATATACACACACAACTAAACGTAATAAAAAATGCATACGTACCTATATGTATATAAATGTCCATCATATTATATAAAATAAAACACATTTTTTCTAGTTGTATTTGTCTAAGCACGTATTTACGTTATATAAAAATTACACTTAAAAAGTAATGCTGCGGTTATCTATAAGAAGTCTATAATAATGTATAAATGTACATACATAATGTAAAATTCCTTATCGTTATATAATATATGTATCATCGATAATGTATGTACATATGCATAAATATACGATTTAGAGACCACCCTTTTTGTAAAATGAGAGCATCTTGTTCTATATCCCGAAGCTTTTTTTTGTATGGTGTACTAAAAGCTAGATATCCGTATACTTCGACAAACTGAGAATGGGTTCACTCGCATTACCTCGTTTCCTCAGATAAAATATAATCCTGTCAACAATATTTTTTCCATGCTACTTCCTCCTTCGAATCCAGTTTAAGAATGATTATCTCGCATCCCTCCGACATTTTCAATGATCACTAATCATTTCCTTCTCGGCACATTGAACTGGAGAAAGCAATCGGGAAATGAATGCGATGCTGAGGCTGGCGAAGTATTATATTAGTACACTATATTTTATCTGTGGAACAATAATATATATTTTGTAACGGATATTTAAAGTGTAATGTTGTGGAAAGGAAATTCATGTTCTTGGTGGAAGAAATTGGAATTTGGGTTGAGAAAAATAAACATTTTTGTTATCGACAAAAAATACATGAAAGTATTGCCAGGAAATGCACCAGGGACATTTGTAATTCTTCTTCCGTTTCCCATGTTTTAAGTATATCATTTCCATTTCTTGCGATTGCCATTAATTCTTCCATTCATTTCATCAAACATTGATTGACATTAATTAACAAGAGATCATCGAGGTAGAATCTATCCCAGTTTAAAATTATTGTACAACCACAAGAAAATGTTTTGTACTTTGCTGCTGCCCAAAACCAAAATGCTAGCGTTTAGTAGTCTGGCTGAGTTTTTCTTTTTGAGTAGTGACTTAAGAAACCTACGCTCATTGTAAAAACAAATCCTCGTCCTCAACAAAAACCTCTACCTACAGAATTATTCAATTGTTCTTAATTTGTAACAAATAGACGTAATATGCATATTTAAAATATCTAACATAAGTAAGTCCAAATCCAATTGAGATATAGATTGTATATTGCACTTTTGCAATTACAAATTCTCAACTAACACACCTATTTTGTTGATCATCCATGGTATAATCCCTCTCACAATTGGTCAATTTTCTTAAATAATTAAATTAAAGGATGTAAATATTTGTAAAAATTGTAATTCGTCTACAAATAACTTTATATTTGTAATAAAGAGAAAATGCCTCTGTGATATTTATATGATATGTGAAAATGGCGAATTTGAATTTGCTATTTGTACTTATCTGTACAGGACTAAATAAAGTCGAAAAGCATAATGTAAAAATAAGGATAAAAACTACAACAAATTAATATAGGATAACATGCATGATTGTTTCCAACATGACATAAAGAGTACAATAAGAGAAAGGGAAGAAGCTTGACCTTACACACAGATTTTCCCCCGATCAAATTGATTTTATGTATGCATCTTACATGGCACACATGTGGAGAAAGCAGTTTTTACTTTTAAAGTCTAGTGTACACAAAAATACTCTTATAGTTCTCTACTTTTGATATCCGTAATGTAAGCAATATTTTAAACTAAGAATAGATTTGGGAATGCAATAGCTTTAATTTAAAAAATAATATTAAGAGTTTTGGATGCTACAAGGTGGAACTATCAAAGATAAGAATAAGATGACTATAGTAAAAGTATACTTGGAGAAATGGAAAAGAATCGAAAAGCCACATAAGCTACAGCTCATAAGTTAGTTTCACATAATCCGTATACCTGATGTATTTTAATTAGAATTAATATTAATTAAGTTCATACGGATGTATGTATCTAGCATAAAAGAAATATTATGCAAGTAAGAAAGCAACGTTTTAATTGACTTCAACAATATAGATGAGAATGAGAGAGGTAACAATAGGGTGCGTGGAAAGTATGTTATGGTGCATAGTTTCTGTACGCTAATTTAACAAAGTCAAAAAAACCTTACTGGTATTCTATGCGACTTAAATACATCGACATTATTTTACATATAGGAAAACATGCTTGCAAGTATTTACATTAAAATATGAAAGTGTACATGAGAAGTAAAATATTAAATTAAATTTTACCAGCTAGATAAAATTTGAGTAACGGTAATCTCTTAACGAAGTCTGACACCCAAAAGTACGTGTATTAATTACCCCCGTATTTAAATTACAACTCACGATCAGTTTGGTAAGACAATTTGGGGTAGAATTTTATAAAAATGTAAATTGTAATATAAACCAAGATAAACAGAATGTCAAGATTTCATTGCGGACAGTGGGTGTACATAACGTGGGTATATACATAAACGAGTATCGTTTACATGTAAAGGTTAATAGTATAATGTGCGTACTTAATTGGAATAAGGTATTTACAATATACAATTTTAGATTACATAAGATTACAATATTAAAATAGTATTTGATTTGATTTCAATAAAAATCCTCCTCTTTATACTTCAATCAAAAGTTGTTTGCGAGAAGCGTAGCATATAATTTCACTTCAGTGGCCTTGTCACTCATCGTCAGTCTCAACCTCAAATGCATTTCTTTTTCTGCTTTTATGGAGAAAGTGAAGGCTTTTTTGAGCCGTGGTACATGATACAAAATATCATATTCTCGGAGCCCGAAGAATCTCTCTGACACATCTTCATATCAAACCGTGACGCAACCGAACATCGGAACATCCAACCCACGTACTTAATTAGCGAAGGAAATTTGTTATTGAAATATGTTTTGGTGTATGAGATATCATATCTTTTATTTTTCTACATCATCAATTTCAATAGATAACAATACATTACATTATATAGAGATTTTTCTTTCATTTTTAAGTGAATCCTATAATTCCATATTTATGATAGGTTTACCCGAGTAACATACATACCCTACAAGAATCTTACAACAGGCTTAAAATAACTATGAATCCACAGTTAAATATATATAAGATCTGAGTGTGCGACCATGTTATGTTTAGAATGCCGTCATGTACAAACATAATATTTACTATTTAGGCATTTACACACACAAGTAAATATGTACACCAATTTTCCCATGTCAATTCATATCACACACCTTCCCGACCACATAGCTCGTAAATAAATAATTTTTATGTGGTAGTAAGCTTAATGGTGGCGTAGCACGTGTGTTCCGCCATTCCGCACATTTTACCTTTTCCTCTTAAAGGAATTATGTCTCTTTTTATATACTTATCGGCCTAAACACTAAAAAATCTTTTCCTTTTTTGCAACGAAGAAGGAATAAATTGTGGTGGCATTGGCACTGGTCACTCCGCCAATTCTCAGAATTTTTGCCTTCGACTTCCATTTGCGAACCTCCTGCCAAAATTGTTCATCCAAGCAAGCAAGCAGCAACCACTTGTGAAAAAAACGTATAAAAAGATGGGGAGAACCAATTTCACCACTCACTCCAACGTAACCACAATGGCACTAACACTTTCCAAGCAATCAACAGGATACCATCATACACATACGGCATAAGAATTTAAGACCTTACTTAACCCTATGCATATAGTACATATTACGTACACGTTTCTTTTTTCTTAATTCGTTCCAAGAATAGAGTTAGCACTTATTACTATCACCACATGTTAGACAACCACTATACTTTTAGTGGAGCGAGAGAGGGAAAATGGAGCATAAAAAATTTGTTTCTTCAGTTGTAGCTAAGAATAATATGGAACCATTCAACCGGACCAGGTGAAGATGTAATAATTACCCGAGAGAATTGTCTCTGATCATTAAATTCCTCATATGTTGTCTTCATCTCTTGGAGAGAGAGGGAGACAGACTCCCGCTTTCCATCTGTATACTCGTCAAGGTATCTTCTTCCGTACTGATGGATGAATCTCTCTCGCAATCTCTTTCCGGGATCATCATTCATTACTTCATTTCATTACACACATCACATCACGGAGAGATGTGTATATATACCCCCACTATATACACAGAGAGCATATAAGTCTAAACAAGAGGATACAGAAACTTATCAAAATCCCTCCAATTACGTTCTCCTCATCCTGTGCAGAAGTAGAGAGAGATCAATACAAATATATATATTTTCTCCAGAAGAGCAGCAGATGTACTCATCATCATCGTCGTCATGTTATCTTGGTTCGAAAATGTGGAAATCTGGATGAGAAGCGTTTCGCGAAGCACTGTATCCGATGAGAAAAACTGCTTGCCCACGCAACAATTGACGTTGACAATTGGACGGGGGAAGCATTATTCTCTCCGTTCGAGGCTCGGCATGGATTTTCTCTCATGTCAGTTTGCAATCATTCGTTATACTTTCTGCGTGGGCCAAGATTCGGAATCATGACGAAGGGTGCAGAGGTGGGAAGCTGCATAAAATGAGGTGTTTTGACTCTTCAACTTTTGATGGGAAAAGCTTTTCACTTTGTTCGATGATGCTGTATGCTCAATTATACAAAACACATGTGCGTGTTATCCAGTATCACTATTCACTGTACAAAAATTGAACTTGCTCGAGGACACGAGGGAGCCACACTTTCTCATACACTATCAGAAGATATCACAGAAATAAAGTTGGTGTGCTGTCCTTTTAAAAAATCTTCAAAAAACTCATTTTCTTTTAAAAAAATCCCGAAAAGGTGTACTTTTATTTTTTCTTGGAAGAAACGTTTTCTAATCCAACTGAAGATGGAGCAGGACGTTGAGAGCGCTGTGGAATTTGAAGAGGAGTAAAACTAGGAGAAGGTGAAGCTTCTGCGGAGCCACCAACTGGGTCCCTGCTTGCCTTTGTATTGCAGCCGGTTTATCACCTGTTATAAGTAGCAATAAAAGGGAACATTAGAGCTGAGATCAAAAGGAGGAGAGAGAGCAATCAGTTGATGAGCTTAAATACCTCGAATAAAGTACCCTTTTCACTATATGAGAGTATGAGATGCTATATATGTCTAATGTAATCAACAACACACTCCTTTTATCTGAACCCAGCGATCTTTTCAAACATATTTGCATGTAATCCCCCATTGAATAAGAGATCTTAGGAAGCTTCTTCACCTTCGCGGAAAAGTATCTCTTTTACTCTCGTATGAAAAAAATATGCTCGGGGCAAAGGAAATTCCCTTGTGATTGCAAGGTGAAAGTGCTTATAAGCTAACTATTATAAAGTATGGGAATGACTTTCACAAAGCGTTTTGTGTACGAGTATTTCTTGAAGTACTAATTTCCAGAAGTGGTGCTGCATCATCATCATATCTTCTTCATATATTCGTGCGACCAGCCAACCTCTTTTACAATTCACATAAGACCTCAGTGTTCTCGAGCTAAAAGTAGCTCAGTTCAGAGAGCGAGAGAAAAAGTTATGACATAAGGAAGCCAATTCATTTAATGTTTACTTCCCTGTACACCACCCCATATCACATGGAATAATAAGTGCAGTATGCAAAACTCAAATAAAGATCCTTTATATACGTGTCTTTTTGCTGGTGAAGCTAAAAGAAGAAAGGAGAAGACGAAATTGGGATTTCATTCATTTATGGAAAAGCCATTCATTCATTCATTACGTATTCTTTCTCTCTCTCTCTCTCACGTTCTATATTTTCTCTCAGAATCTCGACGTCAGATACAAGGTATATTGCATGCATTGGCATTTTGAGCTAAATACAGTTATAAATATATTCTTAGAGTATACAATGTTATCCTCTGGTATTATGAGAAAAGAAAGCACATCGGTGCGGTTGTTGCAAGTGAGCATGAACATTATATGGCGGGGCAAAAGTTGTCTGAGTGTGTAGAACTTTATGTGTGAGTATATCAAAGTATTACTCTAGAGAGAAGTCTTTCAATTTCTTCCTCGATGAGCATCAAAGCTTTCACTTTTCTCCTCTCTTTTTCTCGTCAGCTCTACCGTGACGGTGAGTTGTCATCATTTGAAGAAGAAGAAAAAACCTGAATGTGGGAAAGTTGGTGAAAGCTCATCGCGCACACATATCTCCTCTTCCAATCTCCTCTCTCTCCTTTTCCCACCACATCTTATCTATTTAGGTATCTTCGTAGCCGCTATTTGCTTAAGTGTTAGTGGAGCACACAGGAAATTCGTAAATTCTATTTCTGGAGAAGAAGAAAAAAGCTGCCTCATGCGTCTCCAATATTATAAGTATGCATACACAAAAATTTCCTTTTCTCAGAGAGAACACAATTCAATCCAGTTACCTAGTTGTGCACAACATAATCACCATCATCTTCGCGGTGAAGGTGCTAACTCGGCAAAACTGCCAAGGTTTTCTCAACAAAATTCAATCATTTATCACATATTCTCTAGTGTTGAATGAAGGAGATGAAAAAAAGGATGAGCGTGACATATTATCAGATAACAGAAAAGGGAAATAATGTATCCGAGATGAGAATTGCACGAAACCATACATACATTCATACATGCAGACACCACACGATATTATCATTTCGCACACACAGGCACTGGTGAAATCTGCACAACATCAACTATCACCAGCAACAAAAGCAACTATCATCATCATCATGCCTGCCTGCTGCGGATTCATCGAGAAGAAAAGAGCAGCAGCAACTCACTCAACGTCAACCTTTTTTTCTGACGAGCAAAAAGAGCGTAACCAATTGAATGAAGGGAGGATAAATTTTGAGCTCCATCGCACACTGACACATTTACATATGTTTTTGTGGAACAGGCTATAAGAGTAAATCTTTAGGGAAATGAATTTCCATATAATTTTCTCTGCCCACCACAATACAAAGAGCAGAAAGGAAACGCACCATGTTCCAATGATACACAAAAAAGCCATGCATATGAACTAACCACCATCTTTTCTCTTTGCAACAGTCTCAAAATAATTTTTTACTAATGTAAACAAATAAATACTCAGCATGGTTGCATACGGTTTGCTAAAAGCTGAATGCCAAATTTCATTCATTCAACATTTTCCACTTGGGGTGGCTGGTTGTGTGTGGTGCCCATGTGCTTTCACTCTACCACAGTGAAAGAAAAGTTTTTTATTTGAGATTATGGCGGCGGCAGTGGCATTCACATGTATACTATATGCTCACAGCTTGTCGGGACATTGGATAAAGTAGAGAGGAATGTTTTAGGTTACACCATAAACCTGTCAAAAGTTATTGGCCAATCTAATATTTACCTTGTGCAATGCATCTCTCGCTTTCTCTCTCTTTTCCCAACTTGGGGCTCATTTAAGTGAAAGCTGGCTGGGGGTTTTTCAGAGAGAGAGAGACAGGGAACGACGAGAGGGGAAAGCTAATTGCGTAGAAAATCTTGATTTAAGAATATTACATTGACACACTTGTATTACTTTTGCACAAGTTTTTGCATCAATAAGAGGTCTGGTCTGGATGCATATGTATTTAGTACTCTGGAGATTAGAAAAGCGACAGTCTCGCTGACGCACATGAGTATATATGCCCGACCTAAGACTAGAAAACCATCTTGAGGAAATCTGAAGGGTTCTCTGCTTACCATCTGATACGTAAACTTGTACTGTGGCAGGTTGAGTATTGGCTGCTTTACAAGTGTAGTTCCCTGCAAGTTAGAAAATATGCATATGTTCATATATATAAATTCCTTAGAAATCATGTTAAAAGTGGTCGTGGTTGAACTGTAAATGAGGCGCAAGCATGCATACCTGTATGCTGTGGTCCAGCCGACGGAATAATTAGTCTGGAGTGGGTATGAATTCCTGGCTCCGTGTGAATACTTACTCCAGCACCGTAGTTTACCATTTGGCTGTTGTGATACCAGTAAAGATACTGCGGCGACTGGCGGGGACTCTGTAAAAAATATAAGAAAACATGTTTTTTTAGATCTTGTCCACGGAAAATCGCAGCGTTTGAATCAAAACCAACAGTGCAGAAGAAAGCGGAGAAGGAGATCCCGGAGTGGGTCAACTCTATTGAAAAATGCATGACGACAGTAGTAAGTTCAGTTCAGAGAGCTCAATAAAAATGGGTTGATTCATGAATAGCTTCTTTGAAGATGGTGTGGACGAGGTTGTTCACTATACCGTCTACCGACCACCATTGACTATAACTCCGCAGTGCAGTGCAGGCCTGCATTAGTATTGCAGCTGCAACTTGGAGTACCTCATCGAAGCTGCATTTTTAATGTGAAAAAATCTGTGAACACTTTCAACTTCTTCGATGTTCTCAATGGAAAATAGAGGGATGCGGATCTGGACCTGGTATACATACAGTAGCCTACTTTTAGAGCCGGAGGAAGAAAATGCGCACCAAAAAAAGTTTCGTATAAGCTGTTGCATAATCATCGCATGAACCGGATTTGTCAGGAAGTAGAACTTGTTTGTAGTGGATGACATGCTACACATTTTGTATGTTATCTCTATAATATGCCCTTTCCTTTCCAGTTTGTTGACTACTAATGAAGGTTCCAAGAGAAACTGAAAGATAAACTTGCGTGAAAGTGAAAAGTGATACGGGAGAAGAAGAAGATGGTGTAAAGCATGTCGCATATGAGGTACCTTGTGCCTTTTTTGTGATTAAGGATTCTGTCCATTGCCTCACAATCGCACGTGCCATTTTTTGCGAAAAAAGTAGCAGAAAACATATTGCAAAAAACTAACTATAACTAAATAAACTTAGTAAATTGCATGTAGAACCGAGGAAAGTAATTTTCTTGGGCTGGGTAATCATGCAGCCTGTTAGAACTTATAATAAACACAACAATATACATACTTATGAGCTCATGCATGTCCTGATATACATTCTTTTAACAAAAAAGTGCAACTTAAGACAACGAGAAAATTAGCTGAGCAAAGAATTCTTCAAGGCAAATGTCCACAATGAAGCTGACAATGCAATATGTTGGTGCAAGGAAAAAACTCAATTCCGAGTCCACTTTTTTAGCCTTCTAATCTCAAAAACTTGCAGCTTGTAACACTTTTTCAACTTGGATTAGTAACTTTTCATTAAATTATAACACCTGTGGTTAGAAATAGATTCGGAAAACTTTCGTCTCTGATCCAGATATCTGGCTTGAGGCAATTCAAGGACGCTAGAAATGACAGTTTTATTTGATTTGCGCTTGTCATGAGTTAATATTGTTCCATACTTCTTTCAACCCAACTGGCAAAAAATGAACAACAAGTGAATTTATTTTTTTAACCAATTATCACACCCAAGTTCATCCATGATTGTTTTAAAAAGCTAAGTCTGAATGCTTTTTTGCTTGCCTCCAATGTGGCTTAAATCAAATTTGATTGTTCAGAATTTGGTGAAATGACACTCGAAAAGATTCAAGTAGAAGAGTAAATATGAACAAAAAAAGCGCACACCATCATCATGGGATCTAATGGGGCATGAAGTTGTAGTGTGCCCCTTCACTTGAATTGGCTCTCCACACAACACACTTTCCATTAGTAAACCGAGTGGGAGTAAAGCGCGTTTTAAGTGAAAGTAGAGAAAGTGAGAGTAGAATCAGGTTAGTAGAATACCTTGATATACCGAACATCATTTTCTGTATATCCTCTTTTTTTGCTTTTCCTCCCGCTGGAGGCAAGCAATATAGACAAACTCTGCTCGCACCGGTTTGGGTACGGAGCAAAGTAATTTTGTAATTGAAGTCTACGACCATCTCTCGTCGTTTTTTTGGGTACCTGTCAAGTGCCAGTCGAAGGAAAGAGAACTTGCTTGCTGAATGCACCTCTACCGTCAGTCAGAGCAGTCGAAAGTTTTCCCCTCATTTTCCGACCGTTCTCCTTTCCTCAAAACTCATAACTATTTTTTGAAGTGGATGAGAAAGGGGAAAAGAGAAGGAAAAAAATTGGCGACTACATCTTTTTTTCTCGCGTTTATAGCGAATCCTCACCAGAAATGGCAAGATAATTCAGGGTTGCACTCGGAATGGGATATATATGCTACATCCACAGGTTATAAGGATGCGGGTGAATTATGTACATATTTTTATATTTTTTTAACAAAAGCTCATTTCCCCTCGAAAGTGTACAACTATGAAAAACTTCAGAAAGGTTTGTGGCAGGCGAAATATAGATTTATAATGGAATACAAGATGTGCCTAACTATTTTCCTGGTGGTTTTTTGCCGCTGCTCGCAGATGGGAATCTGTCGAATGAAAGTGAAACTATGCCCGGCCAGAGAGTATGGATAAACTCCCAATTTTCATCTTTTCCCATTTGCCACTAGTTCACCAGTCCTTATTTCATTGTTAACTTTTTTCCGCTATTTGCCTTGGAGGTGGGGGATTTTCAAGTGTTCGACACACTCAATGTAACAATGTTTGCAAGTGGGTGGTTTACTTTCGATTTCGATGAGTTGAATTTTTGTGTGTGATAACTTGGAAAGTCCGAGCGTTGTTTCAGTTTATACATAGTCCAATAAAGAGTCTTCATTTTTAATGAAATCTCTCAGCTCTTGCTCTCCAAATCCGATGATATAGAAGTTTCTGAAGGGCGGACCAATTATCGTGTCCAAAAACTGATGCCAAGTGGAAAAAAATAAGGACAAAAAGTGGAATTATTGTATTCCGCTCACGGACCATGATTGCAGCGTAATTGTATACTTATGCGAAGAAAGAAAAAGTATATGGTTTTATTTATATAACTCCTAGAAAAATGGGGCTCTTATACTTCATAATTTCACTTGACATACAAAATTAAAGCATTTGTACCCGCCCATTTGTCAATTCTTCCAGATGAGTTGTACAGGATAATTATTGCAACAAAGTATTACTTTTTCAAGTGTTTTAGCTTGCTGCTTATAAACATCGTCTGGTGGAGTCAAATATAATTGCTGGTAATTAAATATAGCAGCCGAGGTCGATCAGGAAGGACATGCGGTCAAATATAAGGTGTACTCTTACTCTTACCAAAGTGTGCAATTAAAGAATCGAGTAGTGTCTTACACAAGTCGTGAAAAATGAGTGCAAAACGTCGTGACATAATTTAGTGCCGTCTGCATTATGAAATCACTCAACACGTGGAATAGGCCTAATAGGCCGGGTTCTATACATAATTTAAAATGTTATCCGCAATATACCTCAAAAATTTAAATCCGCTCACGTTTTATGATAATACAACTTGAATTATAAGATAAGGGATACAAAAGTTAAAGTATTTAGCATACGATATTTTCAAACTTTTTAGTGCATATCCCAAGCGTTAAAAGACACAATTGAAACAAGAAAAAGAGACACAAATCCACTTTATACTAAAGGATACACCAGAAGACCAGGTTACCCAAAATATACATATGCGGATTCTAAAAGTAATATTTTGGTGTCAGAGAACGCGCCAGGGAAAAAAGTTGTTGTGTAACACAAACACACACACATATCCTAACATTCCAAACATGCCCTTATGAATATAAGATTATATGTACATTATAACGGATCAGGTTCTTATTTCCTTCGGAGAAAGTGAACAAGTATTTCCAATTCTGATCTCGCCTTCTCCTTTTACTTTTTTCCTATTCGTCAGCAACAGCAGACGGGAAAAGCTGGAAGCAATGTTGTATTTTTTTCTTCCTGGACGACGACATATAACATTCGGTGAGGTCACTCGGTTCTCGTCTCGTCTTTCGAAATGATATAGTAGCAGCATAAAAAAGCAATAATATAGCCTTTCTCTCTTCTAACCCTCCCACTCCACACTTTTTCCAACTAACTCTTTTGCTCAACGATATATTATATTTACTTCTTTCCCTTCTAAAAAGCTCATGCATCAAAACACCCTTTAATTCTTACTGTCACGTCTGCCCATTAGAAGTCCGATAAGGTCAGTAGGAAACGTGACTCAAGTCTTAAAATGACTCTGCTGGACATTGGAAATGACCTCCTGTCAACGACTCAGCTGAATTGACTTTGGAATTTCCTACGACGAAACAAAGTTACCTATACGGACAGAGTCTACAAGCATGTTCTCTTCTGGATGAAGATATGTGTGATGTGCGTGTGTACATTAGGATATACCATACCAAACTCTCTTATGTAATGACTTTGTGAACCGAACCTCACACACACTCACACTGCGTCTTCTTCAAAGAAAAAAATGCTCTCTCTCTCTCTTCAGAGTTGAGGAACGGCGACTACCACTTTTACTTCCTTTTTAACCCATTCGTCTCAGTTTTCATCATCACTTTTTTCTACTCAAAGCAAAATGTCTCGACAATGGTTGTTTGAGGTGACAGTAACGTTATCCTCTCCAATTTAAAAGCACACCGGAGAAGAGAAGTATGTGCTGTGTGAAAGTATGTTCCATGAAGAAGAAGAAGAAAAAATGTAACTACATAGTTCATTCATACCAACACAATCACATACATTCACACAACTGTCTTAGGAGAGAAAAAAGGCTAAAGTCAATACAAGTTGTCAAACACTTGTTCTCCGTTAGAAAAAATAATGTCATACAAAATCCAATGGTGAATGGACGTAAGGGGAAAAAAAGTAAGTAAACTACCGTGGACATAATAATAACAACCGATTTACTCTGTGTCTCCTTCTCTATAAATTCCTGTTTTTTTTCTTCTTCTTCAAGAATCTCCGTTTTTTCTACCGAGCGAGTGAGTGGCTCTTCTTCTTTCCTCTCGCCGTCTTTTCAGTTTATCTACAGCAGCTCCGTGGATTGTTACATTTGCCTCGAGCATAAATGACATGATTTTTTTTCATCGAGAGAGAGGGAAGCAAAAGAAGCGACGACGACGGCTTGTCTTTTGTGATATTATTGTGGAGGAGTAAAAATGGAAGTTAAGAAAAAAAGTATACACAAGTAAAACGGGAAATGCTTCCCATTACATTACTACACAAGGTTTTCTTTGTCGTGAAAAGAGTGGAAGACACATTGCATGACACTGGCATGCTTATGTTGTGTTCCAGGTTTTCTCTTTCTTTCTTTTGGCTTGGCCAATGCTATTTCTGCCATTTCCGCTCAATACTCAGTCAGGAGACTGGAAAACTGGCTTCCCTTTTTTATTGTAAGTGAGAAGCAGAGAGCCATTATCCAAGGCTCATATAGCTACTATCCCAGTTCATTCCAGTCCAGAGTAAGTAACGTATATAGTGTATGTAGCTAAACATGTATAAAGCTTTTCGTATTACAAGAACATTGACACAAAGTTAAGTGTGGAAGTAAAAATAAGAGGAATCGTAACGAGCCACAAAAAATGGAATAATCGCTCGACTGCATTTAAACGGAGGGAACATTTTTATGTAACACACACACACACACACAAATGTACTACTTTAGTTGTAGGTATAGTTGTCAAACAACTCTTTGAATCAGCAAAAAAAACGGATACAAAAACTCGCTTTTTGAAAGTGTACAAAAACCCAAGTAAAATTCTAACAAAAGATTTCCTTTCCAATTTATTTCAATTGAACTGAACCAGAAAAAAACAGCATCAAAGTGACAATTACAGTTGCGGCGAAGCCACTCATGTATAGGATGACTTGTTAAAGGACGACCTCGCTCTCCGGTAAAAATTTTTTTAAACCGACAAACACACATCATATTGCACTTCAACTCCACATAAAGGCTCAACTTTCCCTTTGTTCGTTAAGAGGGTTGCATCTGTGTGTAAATACCAGTGCATTTAGGAATAGGTATAGGCATAAAGTCATACCAAGCAGAAATGCAGTCTGCTTTTAGTAGAAACCACCACTCATCTTCTTGATGGTGTGGTACATTCAGCCTATTTGTAACACACCGGCTTTTAAGTGAAATCAAACATCATATTACTCGAGCTTGTATTATCTCAAAACTACTTCGAGCAACTTTTTTCCCCTCAGAGCCTCAGACAAATATATATTACACTGCATCTGTGCGGACTGCGGACCCTTTCTTTACAGAGAAAAAGTCGAACAAAAATTTCAAACTAGGAAACAATAATTCACGTATCCTCTTGAGACAATATGGCACAGATTTCTCTCTCAACTGAGACGATGGACGCAGAGAGAGAGAAAGAGGCAAAGTCCTGTGCACGAGGATCTTCTTGATCTACGGCTTACGTCACAACTTTATACTAAAGAAGCTTGGATGGAGGATAAGCACGTAAGATTGCAATGACAAGTGATGATCCTGCATCTACCTAGCGTGCCCAATAGAGCCAAAAATTTACAGCACTCTACCATACTACCATGTCTGACTAAGTGGAAGAAAAATGGAGGTGAAGGGACTAATAAATTTTAAATGCAATTGAGCAAGTTGCAGAATAAAAAAATGAACAAAAGAATAAAATATATCTGGCATAACTGCTTATGCTGCAGTATTATGTTGTGTAGGAGAAAGCACGTGAGTAAAATATGATTTACTTTCTTCTCACATTGCATCAAAAAAATATCCTCTGGAAGGAAATGAGAAGCAGCTCATAAATAATCACAGTAGGGTGCATTTATATGAGCTAGAATGCAGCAAAGAGTGCAGAATAGCTAAATTGATTTTTATTTATTTTCGGATAAAGAAACTCATCGTTAGTCAACTACCTAGAGTCATTTTCCACGGGACGTCGTCATATTTTCATTTCATAAAAATGTGTGTAGGAGCATTATTACAATAGAGCATCTATTAAATAGATGCAGCTCTCGCGGAAGGTATATGTTTTCTCGTCAAATCAGTTCAGCTAGAATGCAAGCTCTAGAGTTTTCCAGATTCCAGCACTTTTCCCTAATAAAGACATAAATAAAGTGGGGAAGAGCAACAAGGAGGAAGGGAGTGCAGGAATCGTGCTATCTTGAGTAACATGTGTTCTCTTCGACAGGACAGGATTACATATTACTTCGTCTCTTTGTGGAACACAAGAAGTTTCTTCTTCTTTCTCTCTTCTTCTTCGTCGTCTTCTGAAGAGACCCGAGAAAAGAATAAGGATTCTCTCACTTTCTCGCTCACCATGCGGCGGATACGATATCCCTCTTTCTCTCTGGGAGAATTGCTTTAACAAGGGAAATGGTATCAAATCAAGTACAACGGGTGCATTCGAGTTTTTTTCTTCCTTTCTTTCGATCCCTTCGTGCTTTCTCCGTTTCGTAAGAAAACGAGAGATTTTCGCTGAAAGTGGCATGACTGCTGATACAACTGATTTTCGTGTGGTATAGTTTTTGATCTAATGAAGAGATTCGCGGTATCTCAATTCTCAAGCTGGTGGCAAAACTCGAAGTTGGAAGAAGAATCTTCCATCTTTGACATTCTTTTCCATTTTCCTCTTGCATTGCAACACGAAAAAGTTGAACAACCATTGGGAATGAACATAGTTTTTCCTAAATTGTACTTTTCGCCATACTTAGTTCCTCTTTCCACATATTTGTATTCGGGGAAGGTTTCCTGATGAGAGAAGCTCAACTCAACTAGCGCAACGTAAACGAAACGTATAGTTGGACAAAGTCTCAGACAGAGTTCAGAGGTTGCTATACAAGGGCATCATATAAAATATACAAATAAAATGTACGAGTATTTATATCGAAATCTTATTCAAGGAAAAACTTCAATGAATTGTTCCACTCCCTTTTGTCTGATTCATCTGAAAACTTTCCCCTTTCAACTTTAACTCCACTTCCCCCAACTTTGTCCTTGGGTGACGTGGCTTTAAAAAAGGGGAAAGGCACAGGCCGCCGTTAGTGATGTGAGTGCTGATTCGAAACAAAAGTACATTGACATTGAATTATATAAAGCTGTAGTACAAGGACAATTTTAGCCAATATGCTAAGAAAAAAGTTGTGCGCAACAAATTAATGAACTTGTCAAATGGATTGTTGTGCAATACCAATTTAACAATAGTTTCTTGTATTCGCGCAGAAAGAAGCGCACTTAACTTAATTTAAGTTGAATACGAAAAGCGAGAGTGAGCCACATTTGACTCATAAACTTTCAGTTTTTTTAGAAACGGACGAATTATTACATCAAAGAACACTTTAATTAAGGTTGACATTTAGAATCCTCACTTCTCCTGAATTTTTTACATGTTTTTTCCGTATGTGAAGGTCGTTCAATTCCTTTCCGGACTAACCCATCAACACCATTTAAAAATTTACCTTACACAATGCAATTTAGGAGTAATTATTTCACTTACGTTTTCAATGATACACACAAGGCTAATCACAGTCCCACGTTGAACATGATACTCCTTCGCTCCCAGTATGTGTGCTTGAGGCACAAGCACGTTCAGGTTGAATAAGTGCGATATGATGCCCTTTGAACTAGACACCTGGAAAAAAATCGCACCAAACCATTATTGAGCTTTGGCACAAAAATGTTAACCTTTGTTAGTTTTGTGGGTATTTTTAGCACCTGCCTACATACATGCAACTTGACACATACTTTCAGGTTTGTGAGTAACATAACCGAGACCATAGAATCAGCGCGTGAATGTACAGAATTGAGGCTAGATCAACTTCATGTCTATAATACCTTCGACATTTCCAGCAAATCTTTACAAATTGCTCAGATTTCAAGAGCAGCCAGTCATTCAGAAAGATATGTCGTGTGAGTGAGACCTTGTTAGTTTTATATGAGCTCATGGGACAAATGATGATGATGATATTCAAGTATAATTCACTTCTGGTTTGACAATTGGATTCTTCTCTCTCAAGAGTGCTCCATTACGACTAATGACAAGATTGCACAAATGAGATGATGATTAACTTTCACAATACCCCAATTCCTCTTCAATATGATCCTTTTTTCAGCATCGAATTGGTAAAAAGGTTCGTAGGTAGTGAATGAGGCATATCCTTAGAGCATATAAACAACTACTATTATTATACATTTAAATGTGGTTGCTATCTACTATATAGACGTCCTCCCACGTCATTTCCACAAATAGATGTAGTGTGTTGAAATAGCTAATAAAAATTTGATACTTTCACTATACTCTTTTCAAATGTCTATACGTCTTTCAACCTTTAAAACAAATGACGTATAAATGGGATAGTCATACTTCCTTTTCCTTCCTTTTTTCACCGTTTCACCTATCCATTTCCCATTTCCTCCATCATTCATCTCATTACTTCATTTGGAGACGGCTTTAGCCGGTGAACTGCTCGTTTCCCTTTTCGTTGTCTCAATCCGCCACGTGAGAAGGCCTTTTTTGGGAAAGGAAGAAGATCGTGGGTGTGTGCCGTGTGGAACAAAGTGAGAGAGAGGGGGGAAGAAAATCAGTGTTTAGAATTGTAAAAAATGAGAGGAGCAAATGATGAAATATTGGGAGTTTATGGGAGGAGAAGCCAACTCGAAGGGAAATCCAATGGATCAAAATGGATTACTGGAAATGAACAATGGGATGATTTAATGGCTCAGCAGTTTCCCTGTGTTCATTCCCAGATAATTTTTTATACCTTTCCATTTCTCTTCTTTTTTTCTTCGAGTGATACTGTTTAAGGTTAAAGTATGGTGTGGTCTGACACAATGGCACACTCACTCTGGCATAACGTGTGCGGGCATACGTAGATCATCACGGATCGCTTGAGAACACGCTGGCACATACGGAGAGAAATACGAGGAGCATCAGGCTCAATTGAGCTTGGCTCTCTCCGAGAATATCAATATGGGAGCAGAGGCATATTTCATACCTTCAACCTTGCAATTTACGTATTACTTTATATATCATATCTCTCTCTCTACGCAGGTAGCACCAATCTTCATTAGCCTTCACGCGATATACAATTTATGACAGTGATGCTGGAAAGATGACGTGAAAGAGAGAATGGAATCGTGAAAAAATCTATGATACAAAATGATAGGTGTCCACGTGTTCTATATATAGTTTTGTTCGTGTTGTGTGGTAGTGTGGCACTACACATTATTTGGCAATGTGAGTAAAATATTTATTTGATTTACAGAGTTCATATAATATTGATGCTGATGTATTCAGTTTCTCGTTGTGGAGAAGGGTCTGAGTCAGGAAGAAAAGTAATGAGGTACATCAAATACATAATATTCATTTATTCTGAAGCACGACAGTTCTTCAGTTCTCAGAGAAAAGCTCTGTCAGTGAAAGTGGCGACGTTTTAGGTCAAATCATTATTAGCTAGAGCAAAAGACATGATGCAACAATTATGTAAGCCAATTTAATGCTCTATATAAGCTGTTATCGATATTTCAATTTTACGAGTTGTGTTCCTGACTAAAAAGCAAGTATTTAAGATGAACCAAAGTAGAACTCAATGTTCAAGGTTTTACTCTGCTTTCACCGTCATGACTGAGTAAGCCTTTTCAGACAATTTTGAGCTGCAGTTTGACACAATTTCCTATAATATTGTCATATATCTTGAATTTCCTGATTTGTATCAAGGAAGCAGTCAGTTCTGACGACAGAATTAAGAATCAAAATGAATAAGGTACGCCTATCTCCTAACGCGATACATTTCCCCATTTATACAATTCCCAGCCGTGACCTCGTTGTGCAACTCAAAACTGAAACTAAAATAGTTTCAATGTATCTCTTTGCCAAATCCCCTTATCTCGCATGAAACGACTAACAAGGAGATTGTAAAGTAGAGCATCTTTTGCACTTTTGTATAAAGAATAATACCATTGCCAGTAACAATGCTTTCTGAATGAATGACTCTTGCTACTTTGAAGTTGTAATAATCATCATAATAGTCATCAGTCAAAAGTCTCACGTGGGACATTAAATTCCTCTCAATGTATACCGCTTTTAATAACTCGCTTTTACATGTTTGTATATTTTATATTTAGTTTGTGTGTGAAAGGGAGATCATAATATTTGATACTTCATTTAACAATTCATATTTATATCCTCTCATAATCATAACTATTATTTTTGGATAGTATAGATAGTCCTTCGTTGACGTGAAAGCTTATTCGTGTGATTAAATGCTGACTACTTTAATGCTCTCATTAAATATCAGATTTAAATGTTTATAGAAATCAGGAAGAGTGGATATTGCTCACCTGGCATTCATACGTTCCATTATCTCTTGTTTGGACATACTTAATTAGGAGGGTCCACTCTTCGTGTCCATCTGTGTGGTCAATCTGAAACCGGTCATCGTTTGTATACACATGTCGGCCGGATGTGAGAATATGCCAGTCTCTCCTTCGAATCCAAGACACCTGTTGTCACATAAAATAAAATACGTAAAGAATGCAGCATAGTATATTCTTATTTTATAGATTTTGGTGTATTTATTCGCCGACATTTTAATTATAGTAATTTCACTTTGCAATAAAGCAACCTAGGTACTGTCTGGTGACTGATGATAATCGTAAGAAATCTTGAGCTAGTATGGCAATGGCATATTTTTGTTCATATGAATTCCATCAAATTACAAACTGACACAAACGGAACATATGTGTCGCCATATTTCTCTCATTGTCTTGAAACTATTCATGAAACATGTACATCCCCTTTTAATTTTGTTCAGTTTCCAGACTTCTTTTGAAGTCACCATAAATCGCACCCCTGTACTTCTTATATAATCATGACCATCATCATCATCATCTACCAAACGACCCACTTTTTACCATTGGATAGCGAAAGAGCACACCTTGTAAAATATATAAAAAACTGGAAAAAATGGAACAAGAAGTAGTTGACTTTTTATTGGAGTATCACTGTTTCGCTTTTCGTTTGAGCAGAGAGCTCAAGTTTTCACTTGAGGAGGAAGGATGCAGGACTTGACAAGAGTATAATTTTGGGTCTTTGGCCGGACCAGACCAAACCAGCTCCGTTGGCTTGCATTACATTACATTTCAGTATACGTCGAGAGAGCTATATGACTTCGAAAGAACGCTTCGCTGATTGTGAGTAGGTTGTGCCGTAGTAGGAACACTAGGAACATAGCAAAAAGCAGTAACTGTAACATTTATTATTTCAATTGCTTACTCGCGTGTGCATTTCATTGCATTCATTGCCTCCACATATACATAAATAGAATGTCTTCCAGTTCCCAACAGAGAAACTAAGCGTTCCTCTTTTTTCCAACTTTACACTCGCCATTATTGTTAGAGTCAGTGAGGGAAGGGAAGTAGGTTGTCCACCGACTCCAGCGTACTTTCACTTTTGATACAAAGTGTAAAAACGCATAAGTAAAAGTAAACGCATGCAGCAGCACCACTTCTCTACAGAGCTTCTTGTTGAGTCTCAACTTTGGGAGGCGATGATGAAGCTTTAAATAAGTACTTTGGAGGCTCGTTTGAGAGATTTTATAAAGGATATGTTTACAGGGCTTCATTATAATCATACAATAATGCATTTCTCTACAGAGAAAAAAATATATATATTTTTTGCCTATGTACCTCTATCAGTACAAAGTCAAACTTCACACTGTGTTTATACTTTCCGTGCTGGGAACTGAGGAGAAGAGAGAAAAATGTCTGTACTTTAATATTTTATATAACTACGCCCTGGTGAATTGTCTAATGGATTTTTGAAGCCACTTGTATACAATATTCGTGCTTTCACGCAGATTCAAGAGAGGAGAAGGGGAAGAGTAGTTGAGAAGTAGGGTACAAAGTATCTCACTTTTTTTACTGTTGCATTTTACACCTTTTCTCCTTCTCTCTCCCCTCCTATTATCGCTGATGCGTGTAAAAATAATGTATGAGTGGTGTTTCCACTTGAGTGAAAAATTTCCGAGAATTTCTTATTCATGGAATTTGCGCCCTCCTCTCCTCTCTGCACACACAGACTAAGATTGATTTTTCTCTCCTTTCCTTTGAAATTTGGAATGTTGCTTCGTAATATTGTAAAGGAATGTGGAATATACAAAATGAGAAATAGAAGAAAAAAGTTTCTCTCTCAACATTTTTTGGTGGGTTGCGTGCTGGTAAAAACAGGAGGTTCGGTTCTTGTTCTTCTCTCCTATTTCATTTAAAAATAAAAAACTAATAACCTCAGCAGATATCGCACGATTTCAGGTAATTAACTTTCATTTCAGGTCAACTTTCTCCTCATCACGAAGCATTTGTGTTCTTTGGAATACATGTATGTACATATGGCCACTTTACTTCGCTGCATTTATGGTTTAAGAAGTTCGTGGTGAAAGCGTAATATTGCACTGGGGCAATAATGAATTACGGCTTTTGATGATGCCATTATGCGATTATGTTATAGAAAATTCTTGTGTTTGCTTCATCCATCTTCACAAGTATGAAGCCCATTAAGTGAAATGTAAACAGTATCAGTTTATTCCGTTACTTATACGGCTTTCTCCCTTCCCTTGAGGTGTACCATAAAGCACGTCGTAAAAGCCATTTTAACGATGTTTTTATCCCACCACACAACTTCGCATGTCGCCATTTTTATGAATGATTCACGATTACAAGAATCACTAAAGAGAAAGCTGTCTGGACTTCCCCACTACTACTTGAACCACAATTTGAACTTGAAAAAAAGTTATACCTTTTAACATGCGGGGAGGGGTATGAAGTGTGACCTAAAACTTGCAAACAAACAAACCTGACAACTCCTTATTCACGTATGGAAAGAAAAGTAATTGAACTCGTCAACGAGGTAAAAACCTTGTAAAAAAAGTACTTGAGAAAGTCAGGCAGACAGGCATATTTAGCCACACTCAAACGAGTCCCCACAAGACAAGCAGCGTCGCAATTTGTTATCAGACGACACGCAAGTCTGTACGTCTGTCTGCTGGAAGAAAGTTACGTACCACAACCACAACATTCAGTATTGACTGCAAAAAAGATTTTGACTTACACTTTTTGGGTTTTCCATAACTGACATTTCATTTTTTATCCTTTGGTGCATAACCGATTATTTAGTAATTTACTACATATGTCTTTTTCGCTAAACAGCTCAAGCGCCCCTAAATTTGACTTTTAAAACGGCCACAAAGCGAATACATACTAAGGCAAGAACATACGAGCGACAGCGACATACAAGAAGCGCTTCAAGCGCCTGTAAGCATGAAAACGGAAATGGGTTGTTGCGTTCAAAATATTTTTTTTTCCAAAAATCAAACGCATTATTTCTCATTTCAGCAAAAATGTGTTTCTAGTCGAACTTCCTCCTGAGTTCTCGGTAGGCATATATACAATGTATGGGACAAGCCCTATTATTATCGTGCATTGAGGAACTTAAAGTAAACACCTTTTCCATCATTTTTCAAAATGCGTTGCGTTTTCACCGTCGGAGCAATTGCCACGCGAAAGCCAACCAAAAAACAGCCTTGACTTTTGAAGTGACTTCAAGAACCAAACCACACCAGAAAAAAAGCCTAAAAAGCATGTTGTAAACTTATAAAATATTTACACTTTACATCATATATCCTATACACTCTTATGGATATAGTTTAAAAATAAAATTGTTCTCAGGTAAGGAGAAAGCATGATAGCGACACAACAATCAAGATCTAAGACGGGAGCTAGTTCCCTTTAATCTCCACTCTAATTCGGTAATATATCTTTGGACTGGACTGGAGAATAAAATGGAATACCACTGGGATTACTAAATTGCATGCAATGAGTTTGGCACGAAATGAAAGCGTTTAACCGTTCCTCTCGCACACACAAAAAAACGCTACTTTTCATTACGTACGCTACTCCAGCAAACTTCTCCGCAAACACATCTTAAATTTTAATCTGTCCTGGAGAATGTGGAGAAGTATGTAAGAGTAAGAGAGAGATTGAACAACAATGCACCACACATATGTTTGCCCTTTCTGCACAATATTTGTAACTAATGCAACTTCGCCTAAAGTCCTAACTCCTTACATTTAACTTGAATGGAAATCGATATGTCAAGTGCTTTGTGTCAGTACGCACCGTAATTTTCTTTCATTCAAGCAAATTTCAAATAGAACAAAGAAAGGAACGCTTTCTTTTGTAAAAACCATAAAATATATAAAACATACACGTACCTCCAAGATGTTTATAATCAAAAAGCTTTTGTTGACGAGTTCCTTCTATGATGTCGTTGTAAACCTTTGCCATTTCCAAAAGTACATGACTTTCAGTGTTTTCTCCTCGACTTAAGTTAGTTGTGAAGCAATATATACGATACAATAAACTACATTGTATTTAACTTGTCCGCTTGTCGTATATTACTTTTCTGAAATGTGATGGAGTGACAGGTCAGCTTTTGAAAAGTAGGCCAACTATTTCAATTGTGTAACAAAAGAGCACGTGTATGACCGAGTTCTTGACGTCCACTCCACAACCGACTTCAACTAATTTAAAAACAAATGATACGATATCGTAACGTCGTAACCTCCAAATCAAAAAGGTAATCAATGGTCTGAAATTTAATCTGTGAGTGACAGAGTAATCGGATCGGATGTCGGGAAATGTGAGACAATGATAACCCCTTTTGTTGGTGCTAGCGTAGCTATTCGCGAACGATTGACAAGGTTTCCTGTAAAAATGAATCTAATCGACTGAACTGTCACTACTCCATAATATTTTAGTTAAAATCCCTGCACTAATTTTTGACTGACGTCTCTATTATGTACTCACAATCAGCAAATTATTGTTGTGTGTAACGGTAAAGCATATTTTGTCCTTGTAGCTTTTGAAATCTTACTATTTTTTATGCAAGCACGTGGAAGCCATACATAAAATGCATTTTATGTGGATAGCCTTAATGTAATCGGATACAAGATAGGATTACTTTCACCACTCTGCTCGGAAATAACAAGAGCCTCGCACACAGTTCAAAAAGTTCCATATAGAGAGGCGGAAATGATTCCGAACTCTAGTAGTTCCCTTGGATCAAAACTCAACTCTGCGAGGACAGAGACCGGAGTCTCATCCTCATCCCTTGCGGGTAAACAATGCAATAATGCCAAGTTATTCCACTTGCTTCTAGTTGGCAACACTTGAAAAGGAGAAGTGAATCCTTTTTTTCAGACATCCTTTTTGTTTCAAAATTTTATGCCTTACATAAAGTAAAATATGTTTCATGTCTGTGGGGGTATCTCTTGAGGTGAGCTCAAGACTCTTCCTCTCTCTCTCTCTTATACATCGTTATGTGTGGTTTTATTCCTCTATTGTTTCATTCTTGAGGCAGTTTTCATGGTTTTAAACCTTCCCCTCGGGTACTATACGCTGAAGAGAGAAAAAGGACGACTAGGTCAAAGCCTAAGAAATGTGGTGTGGTGGTGTGTGCGGTGCGATATGGCTTCACCATCATATGATGAGACAATGAAACTTGAGGAGATTGGAGTGCGATGGCTTAAAATACTAGGATGGATTTAAATGCGTATAAGGATATGTATGTATGTGGAGAGAGAGAACGGAAGCAAGTGAGGTTTTTGGCTTTGCTTTCACTTTTCCCTTTGTTTGTGCGAACGAGTGCATCACGAGAGTTTGTATGCACCGACAAACAATTCGCGAAAAATGAATAGAAGTAGCAACAATTTGGGATATAAATACATCATATTTTAGTTTCACTTTTTCAATTTTTAATGAGATAAAAGGGAAATTTTCTTTACGCTCTGAATGTGTTGCCTAAAACATATTCAAAAGGAACCTGGGCAAATGTTAATTTTAAACTTTCTCTCTCTCTCTACATCATCCATATATCCGACGTCTCTACAAGAGTATGAAAGGAAATCCAAGTTTGGAAAGGATGAGCGGATGAGCAATCCATACATTCAATTTGCCTACTTTAGTAAATTGAAAGCTACAATATGACTCTCATGTAGGACATATGTTTTGTGCTTGGCAAGAGTGAGTGGTGAAATGGCTGTGGAAAGTGAAATCAGGAAGCACTGAGATTGACATGGAGCAGTCACCGCGCGCCGTGCCTATCTTGTCGTATCTCATCTTACCAAATTTACTTTTTACTCTTGCTCACTCACTCACAGCCCAATTCCAGGCTTAGAATTCGGTCATGCAGTATTCTCACTGCTTTCACAATTTTCTCTTGTCTCCATTCTTCCTCTCCCACTCTCTCCCACTCTCTCTCTCTCTCTCTCTCTCTCTCTTCGGTACATTGAAAACGATGAAGATATATGTAGTGGAGTGTGTGTGCTGCATTATTATGACTGTAAACCACAATGTACTGTTGCTGGAGAGAGTGAGTGCGAGTGCGGCCATTGCCGCTGAGAATCTCGCAAGCAAATAAATAAATAAGGAAGCTGAGAGAACGATAACGGGAAAACCAACAAAATACATCCTGAAGGAGAGATAGGGAAGTAGTGAGTGACTCACTCCACCATCCACATATACTCTCATCCTCCCGTCGTCAGTGGAAGTGGATGAGCAGGCAACAATACGGAAGAAAACCGCAAGCAGCAAAAGGAAAAAGCATGCGAATGCATGAATGAGCAGTATTATATTGCATAGCTTAAAAAGCAGATAGAGAGAAAGAGAGAGAAAGTGCTCTCTGGTCCTCATGTCTCCTCTGATCTGATGATGGAGAAGAGCAAAAACTGGAGACAAGAAGACAACAACCACAAGAAACAATTGAACAAGGAGAATACGACACATTCAAGAATTTCACTCGATGCAGATCTCTCTCTCTCTCTCTCTCGCAAGAGAGAAAGAACCAAGCCAGAAAGCCTCTGTATCCAAAACAAGAAGATACACCGCCTCCCTAAGTTCGTGCTCTTTTCTCCGTAATGTGAATTATTGTGTATAAAGAGAATTGTGAAAACAACATTCCACCCTTGTATATCTCCCATTATACCATTGTTGTAAACTTTTATTTTCTTTACATTATGTAAGTTTTAGAATTCAATCTCCATTGCTCCACCCAAGGGAGGTTGTGTGTGCTTGTGCCCAAGCTTCATTTCCCAAGTCTCTTCACTGCCAATATCCTTAAACAGGTTTTTGTTTTTTTCTCTTCCTCGTATCCTTCAACAGCCGCCTATGTACAATACCAGAGAGAGCTAAAAGATATACATACCCAACTCATATAATATGTGTGCCACTTTGGTACAACGGGAGCTTTTTTTAAAGTGCATAGACCAGTAACAAGTCATCCATCCTAATTTTCCATGTTGGAGTTGTCTTTTGTCCTACATCCATTACTCCACGTTTTTCTGATGATATTATCTCCTAAAAACTTTCACCTAAACTCTCAAAGTTACTATAATGTACTAACTATATTTGTTGTAAACAATGATGCACACAGCGGTGCACAATAAACAACAGCGAGAAGAGATGATGATGATGATATTGTCAGGTAAAAAAACAGGACGTTCCATGTCGTGTGCATGCATTATTTACCCTGTCTTGGGTTCATGGACTCATTCATTGTCAGCATCTAGTACGTAGTCGACTGCAAAACAAACGTATATAAAACATGGCTCGAGTCGACTCTCATAAGCTTTTTATATGGCACATAATTTCGACTTTATCACGGTGAGGAGGTCATTGTAACAACAACACTCTCCTCTGTTACGGTAGCAAATGGATTTTCCTCTCTGTGAAGCTACAAGCAAGAGGAAGCTTTTTCTCACTTTTACCACTTTTCACACATGCTAGATTTATATTCTGTCTCCATTTAAGATTTCATGCAGTCATCCTCTCTCTCTCTCTCTTCCCCCGTTCCAGTTTATAACCAGAACCATGGATCAGGACAGGAGTGGGCAAAGTTGTTGTGCAATGGAAGTGGAAGGGATGCTGGCACGGTTTACTGATTGTTGTTGGTGCAAAATTTGCGGTGGTAAGCGGAAACTGCTTGTTGCGGTGCAGCTTCCCTTTGCGACACATCATACACAAGAAAAATAGGGGGCCACACAACAGACACAATGGAACAGTTCAAAGTGGCACTAGCACAAAACACAAAAGAGGAAAAGCGGCAGCTATAGAGAAGAGTGTCTTCCCTTCAGTGGACTGGACAACCTCCTTTCTCATATCTACAACACACCTATATATTTTCCAGTTACGCCACAACGAGCAAACACCATCATATCTCATCATATTAAATTGGCAAAGCGTGTAAAGTAGCGTGGGTATACAATATCTATGCTACAGAAAATGCACCACACCAAAAAAGCCTGCATGTCTATTCTGGAATGTTTCTCTTTTGTCTTCTCTCCGTGAAAGTCATCATCGTCACTAGAATGACAATCATGAGGACTACTGAACTAATGAATATTGTAGGGTGGAAATGACTCTGGATGTGTGTCTAAAATGGTAAAACCTTGAAAACCAAGATAGTAATTGCTCTCAGAGAACTTTATTATTATGTGAAGATCTGCATGGCTCCTCTCTGTCTAATTTACTTCTCTCAATTCCCCACATTTTGCGAGAATAACCAGGGAAAGCTGAATTCATTGTGAAAAGATAAACTTGCATGCTTGCACATATGAAATTGTAGTTTGACAATATTAGTGTGCCCCATCCCCATATATTTCTACAGAGTCATGGTCATGAAATTAGTCGACGGTTGTTATTTACTGTATCCGCTTAGACGATGGATAATCCACGATATAAGCGGAGTACTAAAACTTCGAGAACAAAAGCAGATTCCATGCTCTAAATAATTTCATGTAAAATCTATGTAATTTCCCCTAAAATCCCTCTCTAATTTCCTCTTGCTCCAAACTTAAAAAGGAGAAACTCAAATTTCACATGAATCATAAGTTAATTTGCGGAGGCATGCATACAAACTTTTCTACAAATCTTGTGTAGAAACGGAGCGTTTTCAAAACAATAGAAGCACATCCCGCCGTAAATATCTCCAAAATCTGTGTGTAGTCCACCATT
Source organism: Heteromurus nitidus (assembly GCA_034687055.1). Classification (NCBI taxonomy): domain Eukaryota; kingdom Metazoa; phylum Arthropoda; class Collembola; order Entomobryomorpha; family Entomobryidae; genus Heteromurus; species Heteromurus nitidus. Next base: position 101,336 of record JAQFZW010000027.1, on the reverse strand, counting down.
TAGATATACACCAATTAGAGAAAGAAATTATTCCGTTTGAAAATGAAATCATCTAAAAAATTTAACGGAAAGTTGGTCGTCAGCTGAATGAAATGTGGTTTTATGTTTTATGAGCGTATGCAATTTAAGATGAGTACCTCTTCCTCGTGAAGTGCAATGTGCTGTTGATGGCTGTTTGGATTTGCATTGTTAGTTTATTGGTGAAATCTCCCGAATCATGTATAATATATATATTTTTTGTTGTAGTGTTTCCGTATTCCCAAAGAAGCTATATGTCTTTTAGTTGGATGCAGCAAACAGAGAAAGGCGGGCATATATCCTTGAATGGAAACTGATTTTCTCAAGACGCGTCAGTGGAATAGATGTGGTAACCACTTGAAGAAAATTACACCTAATTGTTCTGTTTTAGAGCTCATTTATTTGTCTGATAAAGTAACTCCTTTCCTTTTCTCCCTTCCTCCTCCTACTCTTCTCCACACACACCAAGCCTGCCAAGACATGTATATATACGCTTTTATGCGGTGTCACTATCTTCCTACTACTCTACAAAAACATTTTATCTCTCCAAGAGAAAATTTTCAGTACTGCGGTGCAGCTTCTTCAGCAGAAAAACGATTGTTCAAAAAAGGATAAAATGTACACTGCTGCTTGGAGCGAGGAGAAAACTCGTGTACATTCAACACTACACACCCTATGGACTGGGAAAAGGAGGCGAGAGAAGAAGGAAATGAAAAGGACGAAATGGAGGAATGGGATATTCTCTCTCAAAATGAAGACCACTCTTCTAATACCACGTTATTCCCCGCAACTTGAATCTATATTAAGGATGTATCTATGAAATACGTAAAGAGCCCGCATCCAATTTAAACTCTCCAGAATGTCTACCGCTACTCCTTTCATGTATAACTCCTGCTGTATCCGTATAAGGTACATAAATACGATATCCGTACTGGTGCAGTTATGATAACAAGAAGTCTGTCTGGTTTGGTTGGTAGTAATAAAACAAAAGAGATTCACATCTCTGTCATTTCCAATTATCCTGCCAGAAGCCAAAAGCAAAATGTAAAATGTCTGTGTAATGCGTGTATGGACTGAGACTAATACGGTTTAGCATCCTATGTCCCATGTTCTATCTAGTATATAGCTTTTATACAAGGTTTTTTTTTGTGTTATTGTCATTATTGTCTCTAGTCTCGCTTATCGATCCACTTTACACTTGCCGATGAGTGCGAGATGTCGTGTTTTAGTAGTGTGTATTTTTCTATTTGATGATGATGACGAGTGAACTGTTGCTGTACTGGTGGGTGGGTGTTTACGTTATAAATGAAAATTACATTTTTCTCCAGTTGAAAGGCTCAATTGATGTACACATACCCCTCTACCACATGAACCATCTGGATAAAATATGTAGAATGCGTGGTCGTGTTTCCCTCAGGTTCTCATGATACACAGTCGTCGGTAGATTTCCATTCAATTTTTTACTGCGATGTTATCCACTCTCGAGTGAAAGTACTCGGCTCAGGTTTCATAACTTTCTCGTCGTCGGTACAGGTAAAAATGCGTGTTACTTCTACTACTACGATCTGTACTACTCATAGTATTCCCCTTGCCTTCTCCATTTTTAAACAAAATCCAGAGAAGCTAATCGTAACCGTAATCAAAATCACTTTGACCTGACAGAAGGAGAGTCTCCCTTGGGACATGTGTGTTTTTGCACATCGCATTTTCCACCTGCGAGAACGCACAAGATCGAAAAAGTGTACTTGTGACTGTATTTTCTCATTACTCAAAGAGAAATAATATGAAACTTAAGTAAGTATTGTAAGTTGTATATATGTTCGTTGGCGTTACGTGGAATTACAACTAGCATTTAGGTAGATACTTCACGTTAACTACCGGAAGCAACTGCCTACTTTTAATGAAGCACCTAAGCAAAATTTCTCTCTGTACGATTTCCAAAAAGAATTTATCCGCAAAGCAAAAGTTCTTTCTAGCAATAGTCTAGGTATCATATTACTTGAATCGCAAAAAGTTGGAAACTCACTTTATAATCTGTTATTTCCTTGATTTCAACTCCCCGACGGATTTCATTCATTCAACCGAGACAATAGAAAGCTGCTTTGTGTGGAGTGGAGTCCGTCTACCCTTCACATACGTTTTATCATTGAGGAGAGAGGAGCTACGTTTTAAGTTAATAAAAATTGAAACACTATTCCTTCTGTTTTGTTGTTTTAAGCTCAACACAAAAATCACTCAACGACTTTGTTTACCTATCCCACACAATGTACAACATCTTTCTCTCTCTAACCTTGTATATATACCTACAAGTATTAATATTGTCTTTAATGCTTTATTTTCCTGCACAATGAACCATTTTACTTTTTTGAAGTTATTTTTTAAAAAGGAACCGAAAAGTAGATCGTCTCCTCTAAAAAAATAAGTATAAACCTATAAGAATGGTTTCAAAGGGGCTAATAAATCTTGGCTTTTGATGCTGACACGAATGGTCTAACGTGATTTACGTGACATTCAACCTCGACGCATTCTTTACGTATGTACACTTCGTCTCAAAACAATATATTTTTGTCAACAAAAAAACAAACTCTCTCTCTTTCTCTCTCTGTCTTTCCCCTTTTATCCCTGTATCCTTATAATTCAGCAGTGTATTAGACTGTTACACATTTTATAGCTTGAGCATTCAACTATGCGCTTAACCTAACCACGGCCACCGAAAAGAAGTCGCACAAGAAACTAATGGTATACGATGTGGGAGAGACAGATGAAGAAGTGAGGAAGACGAAGAAGAAGGGAGTAAAAGAAAGAAAGACGGAAACTGTATATTCCTCGCTAACTCCTTTTTTATTTTTTCTCTCAAGTAAAATGTGAGCAAAGCCAACAAAACATTTATTCATATTGTACTTTTGTCTGTAGGGGTATGCATTATACAGTAGCCAGAGAGTAAGAGAGAGAGAGAGAGAAAAAAACAGGAACAACATTGAATTGGCAATTCAATAGAAAATATTAGTAAAGCGGTTGTATGTCTTTTTTCTCCTCTCTAAAAGTAAATAGGATGCAATATATATGAAATAACAAACAATAAGACACAGGCTTTAGTCGAACACACACACGCCAATTTCTTTGCTTCCTTCCTGGTTTTTTAAATCTAGATTTTCTCTCATGGATGATATGCTGCTGGTATGATGGTATGGGTATGCATGGTGGAGTGCGCGCTCTGAAAAGTCACAAATTCCTAGTTGTTGCTCTGGTGTGTAGAGAGAACCACACGATGCGTGACATTTTTATAGTTTTCCTTCCTATTATAATAGTAATATCTCGACAGAGTGTAAAAATCTCAGCACCCGATTCCCGACATGTACATACTTTACATACCCACATATCTTCCTTCTAATAAACAACACAATGGGATGTAGTTGTGTGAACTCTAGTATATGATCTATATGGAAAATAGATCTTGTTACTCAATCCCATGAGACTTTTAAATCTGGCTCAAGTTCCAAAATGAGCTGTCATCACATCACATCAATTTTATTGTGACGCGCGGCACACATTTCTAACGACCCGTCCCTGTTCTCGGGATGCGGATGAGTGAAGATGATTCGGAGTAAGTGAGCTCTTTGTAATAAAAAAAAACCATGCGCGTGTGGATCGTGGATACATAAAAAAAAGTTTAACGAACGAAGTTCAACGATAAAATATTTTTTTGCTACTGTAAATTTTCAACAATAAATTTTGGAAGAAGGTTTTTTTGAAACTTACCGTTCCATCACCCAGTTTTTTCACTCTACATCTGAGGAACGCGTGGTTGCCCAGATGTTCCGACAAATTGGTCATCATCGCATGGTCAAAGAAAGGCTCCGTCCCAGTATCACTTCCCCCATAACTTGACGAGTAATACTGGGCTTGAGCTGAGCTCAGGGAGTACGTTGACTCGGAAGATGTGGAGGAGGAGGATTCATCAGAGTACGAGCCACTGTTCCAGTCTTCAGGGATTTTCACCCACGGGTTTAATATCTGAATTTCTGCCGAGTCCACTGCAAACAAAGGGAAATGGTATATATGAAATTATTTTACACTCGAGTAATCAAACGTTGTTTGTTCTGTCTGAGGTTTGATTTTGATTTTTTTCAAATGATGTGGAAAAGAGAAAACATGGCTCGAGCAAAACGGTCATGGTTCATGGCTATATACATAGTCATGCACGATTTATACTTTCAATTTTTCTCACGAACGTCACATGTATGAACCACGATCCTGAGAATAGTGAATACATCTCCATATCATATACTCTGAACTTCAACATTCTCACCTTCTTTTATTACATTTAGAGTATGAATGTATGAATAGCAGAAGTTCTTCTCTTCGTTGACATTCTTCCGCTTTGTGATATGATATACGATCTGGAGAAAATGAAAACTTTCTTGTCATTCATCTCGGCGTGTAATTGCGAATTGAAAGCATTTTTTACATTTTACAAGATTTACTCCTGCGTGCTTTGTATTCATGTGACGTACTTTTCCAGATATTATATTCTTTCACTTCCTATTTTTGTACCCTTTTGTTCCATTCTCCTTTTATAAGCTAAGACTATGAGCTTTTTAATTTGGAGTAGGTAGTACAGAGGGATCAAAATATGTACGCCGTTTTGTGACAAAAAGGTTAAGAATAAGAGAGAGATATGTGCATGAGAGAGAGAGAGAGGCAGCTGGGACAACCCTTTTAATTTGTCGAACTACCATTGTGTATAAATGAAAGAGAGGTACATAGCATAGCATTTACCTAGTCTCATTTTTCTTTCTCAAAAAGTGAAGAAAAACTATGGAATAACCTAAAAAAATATGATTTTTTCATGCGGAGGAAAAACCAGCACTGTCGTTGTGGCGTATTCAAAACGTATTTTTAAAAGGCACTTATTCATACTCCCTCTCCTTCTTCTCGATATCTTATAAATAAAACGGAGAGCAGAAGGGGGAAAGTTGCGGGGATTTACTTTGTGTGGTTAGTTTTTAAGAATGAAAACAAAGCGGTCATTGAGGTACAAATTAACTAAATTTATAAATTAATTGCAAATAAATCAAGGCGTGTACTTATCGACTTGTCAAATTTGTCATAATTTTGACTTATCCCATGTACCTTACTCACAGAAGAATACTATCTACCCTCCGTCACGCATTCCGTAAAATTTGTGTTATAACCTTAACCCAATTGTGTACTTTGGAACCTGTCCATTACTTTTTGCATGAAAATATTAAATTTTAATGCTAGCGACGTCGACCTCTAACATACGTCCTTCGAAACCCTTGAAAATTTTATTTGTAGTTCCTTGTTTATTCCTCAGTGACTATTTTTTTAACTGACAGAAGGACAGACAATGCAAACCATCCCTACACTCTTCCTACGTTTACAAACCGAACTGAACCTTAGTTCGTTTTTTTGCAAAGCTGCATTGAAAGAGAAAGAAGGAATCCCTAGAAATCATAATATAGTGTACATATCATATGGCTGTTTGAATCTCTGAAATCTTCATACCCAATCATTTCATTTCAAGCTTGTGCGACGACGACGATGATCCTTCATGCATTCACCATTACACGTACATTTTCTGCATACATAGTACACTACTTTTTGGAATGGAATGTTGGGGAAAGCGTGTGCCTCCGGCGGATGAATTTCATGGATATTCATGAACATCCGCTTTGTGGATTTTCTTTTTCCCTTTCTTCAGGACATGACGACGACACATGACACGTAATATAATATGAGGAGAATGAAAGTAAAAGTAAAAGATTTTCTCCTCGTAAAATACAGCTCTCTTTTTATTCCCTTCAGCTACAAAAGTATGTGAACTAATGCTGGGTAAATGTAGAGTCGTCACACAGGCACTCGCACTCCGTTTATCATTCCTTGAGTTCATTTGATGTACTACAGAAAATCCCTTTTTAAGGTCGAAAATCTACGCTTATGCGGAGTAAAATTGTAACTTTAGAATTTTTCCTCAACTCTTTACAAAATATTCTTCGAAGATAGTTGGAGAAAAGAAGTGTGTAATTTCCTGAACATTTTACTACATTCGAATTCGCCTCAGGTTGCTCTCCTTCTCTCTCACATATGTATCATATCTCGGGAAAACACTTGCGGGATTTTGTATTTTTTTCTTGCAGACATACTCTTTTGATTGAATTTTTTACAAGGGAAAATAAGAGGAAAAGTGGACTTACATAAAGTGGAATTATTTTTCTCGTGATTATACCCGTCTCCAACTCCGACTTCAATTTGAGTGATTCCGGTTCCAAAAATGAGGAAGAGGGTGTAAATTACCGCTGGTCTGAACGGCTCCATATCTGTAAAACTGCAAGAAAATATAAAATGTGCTAAACTGCCGAATGTGTGACACTCAAGAAAAAAATCGCTTTCACCTAGTTTTCCTAGAAAATACATGACTTGAGGAATGTAAAATGTGTACGCATGTATGTAAGCTATTTACAAACTACCAAGACATATAATACCAAAAAAAATTATACTATACACCAAAGGAATTTATAAGGTTGAGTGGGGGTTTCACTCCGAAATATTTCATGTATGTTCATGTAATGCTTGAAGCTGTGTAATTACAGGTAATCAGCACTCTGAAATGAACTGGAAATTTGCACATGCGTTTGTATATATGAGATTTTCGTTCCGTAACTGCTTCGTGTAAAATTTACGGAACAGTTTCACAAACATGTTCTATATCTCGTAACATCATAACATAACCTCCATAGCGAACAGAAATATGAGGTCCAAAACATACCAACTTTTTAACCACGTCCACGTGAATAAATAGTGCATTCGTATTTATGTGTAATTACATTAAAATTAGACAGACTGCTGATTTGAGGCAGAAACCTGTGGTTTCTCCTCAAGTCGCTAAAATATTTTTGCATTCGGAGCACTGGGAGGACTGCTGGTTATTAGCAAATAAATAATGCCAACTCTATCATTTTGGTTCACCCTACGCGGAAAGGTGCATTATCGTGTTATTTTGGTTATATTACCTCATAAATATTTACTACAGAGGATACATGGTCATAGTCAGACACGTGCTATTCCAAAAATCTTGCAATATTAATTTCCGCATTTCTAAAAGTATTATCAGTCCGATTGTTCAATACTCAATTACTCTGATAAAATGGGTGATTGTAATAAAATGTGTAGTTCAGCCCGGAAATAGTGTGAGTTAATATAAGTATTTGTAAAGTTTAGATGTAGACTATCAAGAAAAGAACATTGCCAAACTATGTTTTCGCTAGAATGAAAATGCGAGAAAATCGTTCGAAATACTTATTCATATTTCAGATTACATGTAAATGTCGAAATCATATCAGTCCTCCTGATCCGAATACGGTTTCAATGTAATTGACGTCCATTCGATCACATAATATTTCTTTTCCTCAAAATGGAACCATTAATGAAGGAATATATGTAGGAACAGTTGGAGTGGAAGGGAAAGAATTTCCCGTCGACGTCCTCTATTCATATTAATTTATGACTATCCAGTCAAGGTGACTTGGAAGAAGGAGCTCAGCAAGTTGTCGCAAATTCCAGCTCACAACGTATTGATTAACTTGTTTTGACTGTGCAAGAATGGCTTGATTATATCACGCTCCTCCGGAGAGAATAACGATTAGCAATGAATGTTCAAACCTGCAAACCCATTTTCACCTGCATAAAAAGCAGTGCAGCAGCAGCAGCATAATAATCAATTCTCAAAATATCGAATTTCTTACACAATATATGAACCCTGTGTTTGACATGAAATGTTAGGAGAAACGATCCTGTAAATGATTCCAGGGAGAGGTTGTTACATTTATTTTTTTCTTCACAAGTGCAGTAAGGTGATTGAAGTCCCAATTGGTGTACTGCAGCAATCTCAATACAATTTTCCGCTTAATTCCAGTTGGGTGGTTTTTCTTCGTCATGGAACACCAAAAATTGTACCGTGTTCGTACTTCGCACACTGTTTGCTACTGTTTCTCTTTGGTGCACTTTTTACAAGACATAAAAAACTCGCATGGTCGACAACATCCGTTCTTAATACTTTATCAGAAAATGTTTGTGACTTTTATGAGAAAAATATAGACCTACACACAATATGTATATAGCAGAGCTTATAGAGGCATATGTTTTGATAATGTCTCGCTAACAGCGAATGGACTTCCATGTTGACTGGTTCACTGTGTTCGTATATAGATTGCTCTTTGATTACAATTTTTCGCAACGCTAGGAGAGCATTAAAAGTGGGTTTGGAAGCGTGATTAAGAAAGAAATCGTTAGGGTAATGTCCGGATACTAATCCAAACATTTGCAATAACTTGAAACGAACAAGTAATTTTCTACCGGTGGAAGTTTCTGATCAGGCTCAGGTTGCCCTATTATATCGCTCAGATTCATGTTGTTTGAAGTTTTTATTTCGCGAATAAAAGTTTGCGTATATATATCCCAATCTTTAATATCATCTTGGCTTGCATCACCAAACATTTTTTTCGCGATTTACCTACATTAGTTTACGGTTGACTGCATACAAAAATTTCTTTCATAAAAATCGGTTGCGATTTTAGCAACCTATACTTTCTAAGATTGTACTCAAGTTAGAGTAAAATTAAATAAATACCTATAATTTTTCATTTTAGCTTTCCTCAGCCTGAAATTAAATTTTTGAACAGATTCTTGTTCGTATTCACGTCTGACGACAACTTTTGCATGACACATGACCGTCCCTTTAGGTACACGATTTTTAGGTGATGCGAAACACATTAGTTCATGAGAGCGGTTTCTTTTGCCAGAGTAAACAAATTACATGCACATAGGCAGAAAGCAATTAGTTAAGATGTGCTTGTGATAAGGGAAATAATTTGTTTTCCAACCGAGAGAACCTCTACTTTCAACATTTTAACTTTGGGTGGCTCGTTGAACGGATAATGTGTAGTATTAGAGTATTTAGGTATTATAAATATTATTGTACTGAACTGGAAAAATGCCACATGCAAAAGTGTTTGATTTCTTACGCCATTTATTATATAAGCCAACTTTCCTAATTCCTTGACCTCAAACTCTGAATAATAATAGTAATACTCGCTTACGTTATTTCAACAACATTTTGCGGAATGTCACATATTTGTCACAATTACAGTGTTCACCTTGAGCGAGGTCACTTTCAGAGTGAATTTGCATGAATACGCTTTCTCACGGAAGGTGACTCAATAATGCAAGACAAACAAGAACAAGAAGGGGATGAGGAAATGTAGTTTGATTAAATAAGGCATTAGTGTGTATGTCAGTTGAGGTTGGCTAATCGATTCACTTTTTCCAAGACCAATACGTCATATCCATGGTCATCCGAAAATCCAAAGTTTTCACCTTATCTCATACATTTTCCTTCCTTACAACTTCCAACCGCACTACGTACGCCTACGTCAAATATTCGATAACGATCAGTTCAGAATTCTACATGAAAATCCTTGCTTCCCTATTGTCTTCGAAAGTCGAAAATGCACATAAGAAAAATGGAATATTTTTTCCTCTTTTTCACCTCATACATCATATTCGTGAAATGAGCAAAAGGACTACTACTATTTCTTTTTTGTTGATTTTCTCACTCAGGTAAAAACAGCATGGTTCAAGTATTTCGTGCTGTTAGGAAAAGAAGAGAAGGTAAAAACGACATTCGCTAGCGGTTTTCTCTTGATGGAATATAGGGAGCCGACTTTTAAGGTCATATATGCACGGGTGTGCAAGGATTTGCATACATAAAAGCACAGCTTCTAATATATACACAAGAATATATTTATATGTACATATATTTCCTGGAGAAAGAGCCACCGTAACCCACATTAGTACCCTTTTTATTTTTATCTCACCAATCGCTCCACATATATCCCGAGAAAGCATACGCTCACTTTTTTCCTCCTTTTTCTAATGTTTACCTAAACTAAACTTGTTACTCGCTCTCCTCTTCCCAGAGTAAACACACAGTTCGCCTTTCCTTTTGGCGAAAAAAACTTGCCTTCCTACGAAAAGCCCTGCTTTCTCTTCGAGTTTAACCGACTTCTATTCACAAAAAGTGAGCGAGTAAGTATATATGTACATATGTGTAAGAGCAACGCGGGATCAGCATTAATGGCTCTAATATTGACTTATTTAACGAAGGTAGTGCAGTGGCGTTGATAGATTACCCTTGCCTGAGTAAAGACTGATGTAAAATTAAATATAAGTAACTTTACAGGAATATCATGGACGCGATAACGGGATCCAGGAAGATATGTATTATTCAAGGAGAAAAAGCTGCTATAAGTATGTACAATACTGACTTGGTTCTTTACTTCAAGTTGAGAAACGGACAACATGGAAAAGTGAAAATGTGTCAGAAAATTTGCTCGAAAATACTCTAATGCTTGTCGAGGTCTTACTCTTTTGCAATGTACGGACTATGAACTCGGAATCTAATGCTAGAGTAAGCCATAGTGATCCATATTATAAATTCCTTTGCTCGTAATGTGCAATCTACGTAATGTGCATGGACATATATCAAAACAGAGAAACATGGAGGTGGCCAGAAAGGCCAGTAGAAAAGTGTGCAAAATAACATATTTATCATGCTTTCACTATGGATAGAGTACAGCATATAGTATACAAAAATAAGAGGACTTTGTAAACTGCAAATATATATTATGAGGTTGATGAACGATACGGTTAATCCCACCATTCAAAAAGTCGGACTACACGACTCCCTTTATGCGTTTAACTAACCATGAATAAATAACCTAAGAGAAACACCAGCTATGCCCATTTTAATTCAAGGAGGAAAGCATGCAGAGCTTTATTGTTTATAGGAAATTCGCCATTTTAAAAGCAACTCGAACAGAATAATTTGCAACTGCTTAATTTTTTTCCTTTCCTCCTTCTTATGCTGTACGTACGTGTGAAACATAGGTCTTATGTTTTTTACCTTGTGCAAGTGGCAAAAGTCATGGCACGAAGAAGGAAAGAGAAATAATTGTTAAGCCCCTATTTTATATTCAGTCCTGAACTAACTTCTCAATTGAACATGAACAGTGTTGTTGTTTTCCTCGAGAAAGTACAAAGGAAAAGTACAACTATACCTTAACTAAAACCGGGATCTAAGAAAGTATAAAGGTCAAATTTATCACTAATTTTTTTCTGCCCTTTTGCGTCTTGATGAATTTTAATCACCCAAGTGAACATATATGGAATGGATGGTTAACATTTTGAATAGATTTTGAATAGAGTACAACAACAACTTCCTTAAAAAACACGAACATTTTTATAACATGTAAATACTTTAGAAATATTGTAAAACAGTGTTCTTGTAAAAGGGGATATAAAAATGATTTTACTTCTGAACCAAGTGAAAGCACCACCACCAGCACCAGTTGTTCTTTGTTTTGTATAAGAAATAAGCTTTTAGTGCGTGGGGTTAGGAACATGATGATATCAAATAGGCACAAGTAAGCAACTAAGTTTTTGCTTTCTCTCTCTCTTTCTCGCACACACTTCTTCCTTCTTGTAATACGAGACCTTTGGGTTTTGAAAGTTTGTATTGATTCAGTATTTTGTAGTTTTTGAACATAAGCATCTTAACAGTTTTTTAGTTCACCTTACTTTCTCCTGGCTTTCAAAGAGTTGGGGTGAGCAGGAAAGTGATTTTTTTGAAACAGCTGCTTTCCCAAACATTCTCAGCATGGGGGAGGTATCTTTTTTTACTTTAGGCAACTAATTTTGTAAAGTAAGGTTGTTGATGTGGTTTTCACGAGGAAATTTTTGTACTGGACCTATTCTACAAGTATAAAGAAGAAGCACATTTTCACGCAGCAGATGGCGAATATATATTGGCTAAACTGGGCAAGAAAAAGTCAAAGCAGGACGCAAGAGTGGAAAATGTGTTACACAGTGTATTTAAGTAGTCCTTGAAATGTTAATATTTTTATAGAAACTTAAGATGCACACCCAACAAAGCTTGCATGTGGTGAAAAGCTTATAGATATTTGCATAAGAAGGATATTCTAGACAAATTATACAAAAGCGTAGGTAGGTAAAATGAATGTGATACCTATGCATGATACGATGAGAGAGAAAAGACGGCTAACTTTTTTTTACTTAATGTGCTTCCTTGATTTTCATTCTTTTAGAATGGAAGGAAGGACTGGCTTATGTGAGGAGCAATTTACCAGGATCATTACTCTTCTTTTAGTTTTTTAGTGCGGAACTTCCAGGCATAAGTATACCTCACCGAGACTCTTAGGGAGACGAGGACTGCAAAAGGTAAACCATTTGGGTAATCATGTGTGCAACATTTTTTGAACCGGTACAAATCAGTGTGCCTTATAAATGTAACATGTGCGTGTGCACATAATTCATATCTAAACTAAGGGTAAACAGTGAGGGCTTCGAACTACTCTTCACAGTTCTACGTAAAAGCCGTTTTGATTTAAATAAAACTATCATCACCTTTATTCGTACTTTGATCTGAACGTGTGTATTCGAATTTACTTAAAAAATATTTTTGCTGAACGGATAACAAGTTTGACATGAGGTTTACATAATAGGCCATTGCGGTCCATCTGCATCAAATATGATATGATCTGCACATATTCGGCGTGGTGGACTGTGGACTATAAGTTAACTTTGAATGACATCCTTCATTGTCATTCGTCTGAAAACATATATGTCATCTCCATATTATGATTATTTTGTAGATCGTCAGGTCCAATGATCCAAGCCAAAATATTCCACAAACCTCTGACGCGATACAATCGTTCCCCCCATTGTTCCCTTAATAACACGTTTGTAAATCCATTGTAGCTCGGAAGTTGCTAATTCCTTCTCCTCCTTTCAATATGTGATTACGATTAGCATATTGTTGGCATCTGGAAAATGTGTGCTCATTTTTAGCTGAAACCCTTGAAGGGGTAAAGTCACCAGTACCACTAACAGTTACGTGACCTATTTTTCCTCATATAAAAAAGTAGGGGAAATCAGTGGAATTCCTTCCCCCATTTGCATGCATGCTTAACCCATGAAGGGGGACTGACTCCACTTGTGTTTTCCAATCCGCTTGAGCGTTTCCATTTGAAAGCAAATTGCAAACTGGCACAAGATTACCCCACACACACCGATTTGCATAGGCAGACGAGTCCTGCTGAAAATCAGAGGGTTTTCCATGGATTGCTTCGCCTCGACTTTTTCCCCGGATTTGGCGCTTTTCTGGTCTCTGGTCTGCATGCCTGCATGCACGCACTTCATACAAGGCTGACTGAATTTACACTAGAAAATTGGTGAAAGCGGATTCAGAGATTTCTGGATTTGCTTGCTTTCAGCTTATGTAGTATTTTAGCCGCCGCAGGAGGAGATATAGCGACTAATATTTTTTGTGTGGAGAAGAGGAACAATGTGCAAACGCTTAGAGATGTGAACGACTAAGGCTATTTCCTGTAGACAAAAAATAAAGACCTCTTTCGTTTTCAGAGGGAAAATGTGGCGCACACACAAGTTGTATAAAACCCCATCAAGGGTAGTAGTCGCATCAACAGCAGTGGGCTTGCACTGGCATTGGTTGTGTGGTGGTTCATGTGGCCATGGCTCATGTGGCTTTTGTCTTTCTTTTCCCTTTTCTCTCTCTATAAACTTTTACACTTGACATTATGTACATTATCCAACAAAAAAACTGCTCGACACAGAGTATATATATGTGTAACATGAAAGCTCTCCCTGATTTCATACATCATTCAGGGTAGTACACTTTTGGCGTCGAGTTGTGATTGCAGGATTCCGATTTATGGGAGAAAATAGGGAGAAAATGTTTGAAAAATCTGTCTCCCAGTAAATGCTCCGTTCCGGCTTGGTTAGTTCTTCTCTCTGTCCTGCCTGATGGTGAAAGCACTTTGCATTCCACTCACTCAGGCACAGAGAAGAGAAAGAGCAGAGAAAGTATGTATACACATGAAGTGAGCGAGGGCGACTGTGTGTGTTTGGAAGCAGCAGCTATACTAGAGGCACAAGTACACAAAAAGTAGTTTGCCCTCCTTTAAATGGCTCTGACCACAAACTAGCCACGCATTTGTGGTCGGCAAGCTATTTTCCTGTTTCAAGTTTCAAAACTCAACACAGGAATCGAGGGAGAAAGGAAAGTTTGGAATTTTCTCCAACCAAACACACACATACAGAGAGAGAAACAATATATTTATCCGTATATGTGTTATTATTCATTACACTTTCGGATATATGGCATAAGAACATATAGATGTGTAATTCAACATGAAGAAAAAGTTGTCAGTCATCATTCCTGTTCATTATGGCGCATGATTTTGTCTGGGGAGAGTGATGCCAATTCCCTTCATATCATGTCGTTACACACGCTATCCTTGTTCCCCAAAAAATCGTGAAAGAATGCTGGAGAATAATGGAGAAAAAAGGGATGAAAATTTGCTTGAATTTCCTACTCGTCGACGACTCGTCGACCCAAACAAAATTATGTCATACGCAATGCTGCGTTTGTATAAAGCAAACTAGCATAATCTAGCATAGTACTTATATACATGTTTATTTGCATTTTGCTGGAAGTAATGAATGAGAGTTAGAGAGAGAGAAGCATATTGTTCGCGGTTTTTCTCCTTCACGGTCTATAAATAATTTTTTCAAAAATATTTTCCTTGTCTGCTTCGAAGTCCTTGAGTATTTACGCATGATATGATGGGCAATTGGATTAACTATTTTTTATCCTATTTCATACATGTACCTTTAGCCTTGACGTATCAAAAGTATCAAGGATCTCACGTGCTACATCCGCTCACGTATGCAACACTGAATAATGTGTCACATTTTTTTCTCTCGGATTATTCCAAACAAGCAACAAATTGCAATTGATGAGGAAAGATCGTCACACAGCGAATAAAAAAGAAGGGAAAATTATGAAATTTGCATGCATGCATCTTCCCCTCAATATATTTGACATTAAGGATTTTTCGATGTTATGATCGTTTCCTTTTTAGCAAAAAAGGATAGATGATCTTTGTAAGAATTTTTTGTGATAAAAAATAGGTCTTATCGTATCCAATCATTTTGAATACAATGGCAAGTTTGCGATACTTTATGAAACCTGGTAATGCTTGCCGCATATCATCTCTCTCTCTCTCGCTGAAACTTTCTGCTTTCACCCGAGTCCAAGCATATATGTATATACAGTGAAAGTACGAGACTTACATAATATGGAAATGATGTGGTGATCTGCGTGTATCATGCATGAATGTACACAGAATTTTTTTGCCAGAATATGTTATACTTTTTTCGCTGATATGAATTCTAAATGGGAGGAGAAATATATGTATTCAGATCAAATATTATATAATATATACATAGTACAGATATATGAGCAAAAGTTACACAAAAGATATATAGGAAACCATCATCACGCGAGAATGTAGGTAAGCATAAGCATGAAGCAATTCTCAAGATGAATAATACTAGAAAAGTAAAGAGTTCCCCGGTTGGTGCAGTAATTGGGCAATATAACTTCATAGAAAATGCCTGACAAGGGACATCTGTATGCATGAGGGAAGTTGAGGATAAGGAAAAGCACATAACGCTAAGTAAATATAACACACAATACTGGAGAATTATAGCATATTCTCTTTGCATACAGAATAGAGAGAGAGAGAGCGAGAGGCGAAACCAGACGGAGACCATCTCTCCCTCTCCCATCATTACATTATCAGTGTGCCAATATACAATACTAGAACGGAGAAACGAGAGAGAGAGAGAATTTTTTTACAAGATTGGGACATGTTGAGTGCACAGTTTTCTTCACAAGTGGAGGAACCTTAGTTCAGGGGAAAAACACATTCTTGTCTGATCTTCTGTTGAGTGGTGATGGTGATGCTTTCATATTGGCATTGGCACACAATATATAAATATACTATCGATATGAGTATTGTACATTCTTTCGTGTGCTTAGCACATATATAGCCAAAAGGGATTTTTCATATTAGAGGAGTACGTGTACGGGTACATTATTTGGAGACACATCAATTTTGCGGAAAGTATTTTGCTTTAAAATGGAATTCCATGTTCATTGAGTAGCGGAGAGAGTAGGAGTGTGTGTCTGAGAATAGGAAATCATGTGAGCGGGTGTGTGTTCCTTCTGGCATATATGAGCAAAGTATAAGAGTATAAGTACACTTATACACACACTCTCCTCTTTCTCCACTACTGACTTACTTTTTCACTCATTCCACGAGCGTAGTTTAGTTCTCTCCTATTTTTCCCGTCTTCCTCAACTCAACTCAATCGTTTGCTACTATCAAGATTTTCTCAATTCAATACGAGCATCTAATATGCATGTGTCGCTCCATAGAATTCTTTGTATGGGAAACTGCTCATGCATGAATATCGCATTATTTCACATTTTACTCATATATAGACACACACACTCATACAAATTCATCCATATCCTTCGTCTTTTGACGTACATCAATGTAAGCAAATAATAGTGTACGCGCGCGTACGTCTTTTTGCAAAATGCATTCCATCCCAATTTTTTTTTCGCCGAGCCTTTTTTCTTGTTTAAAAACGATCTTTTCTCGTCGCGGATTTTTTTCTGATACGTTTTTTTATTTTTTCTTGAAAAAGGGGAAAAAATATTTCAGAGTTGAGAGAAGAGGACGTATAATATATCTCAATAAGGATGTATGTATAATATATATTGCAGAGGAATTACTTATTCTCTCACCTACTTCTTCACATTTCTTGTCGACACTCCTCACACTTCCGTCCCTCAATTCTCTCCAGTAACGAACGATTTCATCATGTGATGAAGTCCGCTATACCGTTTTGTCATTACTATTAGTAGAGTTGCGATTGCGAGGACGAAAGTGGGAGGAAGAGAGAGAGAGAGAGGAAAATGGGAAAGACTATGCACTTCACACATTTATTTTTTACAGCGTCGGTGAAAATCATGTTACTAGCGCACGATATGCGTTACCTTTTTCTCGAACACCTTTTGAATTAGGAAGAACGAAGCGACGGAGTCGCGGGTGTGAGGTAGTGTAGCTATCTTCAATTACGAATTCATTAAGTGAGGCAGAGTTCTTCTCACACGAGGGAATCGATATGGAATGGAAAGTAAAAGTGCTAAATTGTGAATGTGACAGGATATAGAGAGTGCGATATGGAATCCTCTCTCTCTCTCTCTCATCACTTTAAATGTATATGTTATGAAGTCAGGCGGAATTTCAAGAGAAAAAAACAATGTTTCAGAGTAGAGTCAAGGTGCCGTTTCCACTCCGTCCTACACTGTGTAATCTTTTAAAGCAACTTTTTATGAGGCCTTCTCATAAAATTTGCACAAGTACGAGAGAGAAAGTATGATATATAGTAGCAGTACTACAGTTTCGAGCAACTTTCGAGATTTGACCATACCTTTTATTATATTATATATAACTCAACTTTATATCTTATACGTTTCTCCATCAGCAGAGATTTTTCTACGTGATGGTTAAGTGGAGTAAGAACATTTCCTTAAAAGATATTTGTGAGCATATAAGATAGAAGGAGGGGTGAAGAGGTGAAAAAATAATTCATGATTCTGCCATGGACAGAATATGGTATGGTACATCTATCTATACGGGGCAAGAATATATTTTCGGCTCCATTGTTTTTTCATGCATTTTGATTCCAGTCCAGAGGCCATGATATAAAATCGGAGAAAGTTCGGTCCTTGAACTGCTTCAAGCCTAGATTTTTCTCCAATTATTATTCCCTCGTTATTTGCTCAGTTTTTCAAGGATTGTGCGAAAATGTTGCTGAATTTTAATGCAAGCATTCTCTGGATTTCATTGAGCATTGAACCCACCCACATACTTTTGTGGGATTTATTGCTCCGCAATTTTTCATCGTCTGGGTTCTTGTGTACTTTTACGTTGTGCAATGGCCCCGAAACATTTGCAAAATCATGAAAACAAAATTCTCTCCATTTGATGAATGTGTTAACTCTTTTTGTAATAAAACTATATCCCGTATTTCTGGCGAAAAGTTTTTGCACTATATCTCCCATTCCCAGCTTACATTAAACCGCTGAAATTTACAACAAAAATCCCTTTTTCCGAAATTGAGTATGGAGAAATCTCTCCTAACCAAATGTCATGTCTTTCTCATTTCGCACAGCAGTTGATAGCTGCAGTAATCTTTTGTTATTTGCACCGATTCATTTCCTCCATATGCAAAGACTATTTGTTAATCTGACTCCAGTAGCGTTCATCACAGCGGAAAATTCCATCATATTTGCTATCAGTATCAGCTCAACGTGTATTTATAGACACACCAAGTACAAATAGTACGGGGAACAAACATGCTCACACAAAATTGAAATGAAATTTCCCCTCAGGATTTTCAGCTGGAAATACGAGGAATTAGTAGAGTTCGTTTGTGTGTACACTTATGTTTTTTCGGGAGAATAGTGTAATTTTCTTCTGAAAATGTTATTAACTACATACGTCAGCCTTTACAAGACTCTCATCATCATCATCATCATATATATATCATATGACACAGTTTCGTTTGAACATCTCTTCCGTCCTTCAATGACCCTTGACTTGTGTTTGCACAAGTGAGAAGAGGAGGAGAGCAAGCACGAGTAGCAAGTTAGATATATCAACCTTCCTACTTCATTGCACAACTTTCCCCCGAATTTCTTTTTTGTTTTTCCAATGGAGCAGACACGACGGGCACGAGTTTTACGCCAGATTACACAGCTCGTTGACATGTTGCATACGTAAGTAGTACAAGAGAGATCTTATCCAGGAAATGTACCACTTATGTAACTGCTCAACTGGAACAGCGAGCCTGTGTGAGTGTGTGTGTACCCAGGCAAGGATAAAATTGAGTGTAATGAATTTTTCAGACTTGCATAATAATTTTCATGATAAAAAGTATCCCCCTTTCTTGCAGAGTTGTACATGTGTGTGCACATACATACATTCATTCATACTATTTTGAAGTGCTTAACACATAATATGCAAATAACATACTTGTGCTATATAAGTACAATTACTTTTTATCTCCTAATAAGCATGTAATTTCCAAGTATGACACTTTTTCTTTTTCTTTGTCAACACCAGAGAGAAAATTACGAAGAAAATCGTCTGTAAACTTGAAACTTTGCCCCTATCACATTCTTCTTCCTAAGAAAATGGTTCTCATGATGTGTGTACACACTTTCAAGTAATTTGCAACTTGCTTCTTCCTCCATTGCCAAATTTGACTGGGAAATGGGAGATGTTTAAGGGGAAATGTGTGCATGCATTTTTCTCCTGTCATACTTTTTCCTGCTGGCGTCTTTCCGAAAATCTACCCTCTATCTTTCGTAATGGAAATAAAATTTCAAATAGGATTCAAAAGGGAAGGGAATTAAATCCTTGCTGGAAAAACTATGCTTGCAACTGTTATAACTATGTATCAAGCGGGCTAATATATAAAAAAATTGTCACTAACTAATGAGATTTAAGCTAAAGTTTCATACGGGCTATTCCACTTAATTCTCTGCTTTTCACATGTAAAACATTTTCGTTTTTTACAAAAAAAAATCGAGTCTCAAAGAAAGAAGATAATTCATACAAAAATGATGTATGAGTGTATTTTTGTGAATTTTTTAAAGAGTTTTTCACATTTCAAAGACGAGGTATGCTTCTTTATTTTTTACAGAAAGCAACATCTGTTATTGACCCGATTAGCCAAATAATTTTCCATTTGTTATGCCACTTAGTTCCCTTAAAACATACGAAACTGATTTAACCATGAAATTTTTTATTTGTTCGGGTCAAACTGATTAAGGTATAGAAATAGAAGCATATATCGCATTTTTGTAGAAATTGTGAGTTCTTTCCAGCATATGAGATAGGTTGAAAAAACAAATAAAAGATTACTTCCTTCTCCGCCCGAAATTCGGAGTGATGCGACAACTGCTGCGCCTTGTTGACAGTTTGCTGGTGAAGTAAACGAGTTAAATGCTGCTGGCTTCTTTTCGCCTCCATTTCACACATGTGTCTTTTTGAAGTTACTGTGCAGAGCTGCCTGCAGAAACGAACGTGTGGACTCATTACTTTTTTAAAAAAATCTCCACTACTATAAAACTTAGTTTTACACGGATAAAAAAAACTTTGTTTCTCTCCTTCTTTAAACATACTTAAACAAGGCGAAATGCACATGAAAGCGAAAGCAAATCTAATTCATTAAAGAGTATATCTTTCCTGATGTTGTCTCAGTTCATCTGAGAGTACACGGGTTTTAAGCAAGCATTTAAGTAAAAAGAAGATGCTAATAAATTGGGAGCACTTCAAAAGAACAAAACTGTTCCTCTTCAATGGAATGAAGTCTTGATACATGGATTACCGTTGGAGAGAGTACATTTTTATTTTAAAATATCAGAGTATTACATCATTATCAACGGCTCTACACAAGTCTTGTGATACATGGGGTGTGAGATTGCGTTGTTCGGGAGAAGAAGGAAAAAAGCACGCCATGCCACACTACTTCACTCCACCACGATGAGTTGCAAACAACAACCAACAACTGCCAAACATTTCTTTCAACCTAAAAATTCCCATCTTGTAGCTCCAACAACAAAAAAAGAGAAGTTTCAAATAGGCAAAAGGCCCACAAAAGTTTTTTTTCTTCTCTCTCGCACACAAAACTTCCAACTCTTAACATGCATAATGTAGGCACTTGACTCACTCAATCCTATTCATAATGCTCACATATGAATGAATGAGGACATAATGAAAAAAAAAATGGAAAAAAGCGTGGTTCTCCGCACTGTGTGACAAAGTGAAGACAATTTCTTTGCTGTCACCGACTTGACACGGGCGTATAAGATTTCTTCTCAAACTGTCTCTTTGACTTTTGTGCAGCTATTAAAGAGCTTCTTCTTCCAAACGACGAAAAGATATGGTGTTACCATACTACTACTACTACCAACACGCGTACTCCTAACAAACATACCTCTACTGCCTAATACCTTTAAACACAATTTAGTAGCAAAGATGAGGGATTTTTTATCTATGACTTTTACAACAAATGACTTTCCATTGGATGCTCTAAGCCGAAAAAATTTTCAGTGGTTTTAAATGCTCGACGAATGTGAGTCTGATAGGAACGCACATTTTTCAGAGAGAAGTATAGAGTCTTAGTCTTATGTCCTCTTGCAAATGTAGAGAACTGCGTTTTGCGTGTGATGTGGAACACATATGCATGCAGTCGTCCTCCTGAAAAAAATGGAAACGGTCGAGAAGGGGAAAATTGCCTCCGTACTTTTTATGTACTTTCGTACAGCTCGTCGGAACATTTGTTTGCATGCATGCAGAAGTGTTATGTGAGCTATGAACGTAGAAGTGCCAGAAGCAAGGATAGAATAACCGTGTCTCTCTCTCTCTCTCTACGACATATTAATGTACATACATAAACATTCGTTCTTGTCATCAAGTTTAGGATAATGAAGCTCATTTGGAGGGTAATGCCAGTCTCAGCCTCAACCCAGACAGAAGTCAAGCAGACAGCGACCAAGTGAAAAAAAATGACTGGGATGTCCGCATAAATGTGTTTAACTCGAGGGAAAAGAGGGTTTTGTTTGTTTGCTTTCAAACGCAGTCTTCAAATTAAGTTAAGGAGGTAATATTAATAGCAAAAAAACCTAACCCAAAAAACATCCATACACTCTGTATCCAATATTGCAAAACTCTGACATATGACATGGGTTCATGCATGCACGCCACCGACTTGTCTGGGATTTGAGATTTGAGCGTATCGTCGGTCCCTTTTATATTTCACCGCAGTGGATTCTTGATATGACCAAAGATAAAAAATATATATAATTGATATGGTCATACTGAGTTAATTTGCGTGGTGAAATGCGAAACTTTTTTGATGCGAGCATAGTTTTCTCCGAATTGTGAGTGTAAATGACGTATTTTTAGAAGTGAATCATTACCCCTCTTGAATATAAAGTAAACTGATTTTGTTCCGGTTGTTAATTCTTGACAGTCGTCATTTCATATTGCAACGAACGGGTATGCCCTGTTCTGACGTTTACCTTGAACTGGCTGGATGGCTGGAGAAAAGTATTCGTAATTTGAATGATTATGATTACGTATTACCACACATGGAAAAATTGCTAGAGGCGGAGAAAATGGGAAGGGAAAGGTTGTGTTTTGTATTGTGTCGGAGAAGAGAAACAAGGTTTGTCTCTGTTTATGACATGAGTTCAAGCCATGCCCCCGCTTTCATAATGAAGTCATGAGCGTACAGAGTCTGGGAACAAACACCGTTTATAATTTGCTGTCTCATAATTGCAGTACTTAATTACCCATACATCTCCCAACTACATCATCAATGTATGTTGTAGGGGAACTATAACATAAATTTTTCCGCTGAGTCCACACTTAACGACTTGAGGCTTCCAATATTCAGTGGCTCAATGTGCAAAATTATTGAAAACTTTGACGATGTTGCCTTGAGTAGAAATCCTTGATAAATCAACTACAGTCATTTTTAATCGTGTTCAGTTCACGGGTTCAACTTTCATCTCGGGTATTCCTATTCCATCGTCAATATGCAATTTACGAAAAATACTACAACCTTTCTTTTCCTCGTTGGATTAAGTAAAGGAATGCAGGAAAATTATCTTTTTATGTGATTTAAGTAGGGTGCAGGACAACGCGTTATTCTATGCAAATCGGTGGCTAATTTTATTCAATTAAGTGCTAGTTCCGCTTTGCCTTGACTTGAATATGGTATTATTAACAATTAGTTATTCATTTTTCTTTGTCTCTCGTATTTGTCTCGTTTACAACAGACAAAAAGAGAGAATGGATCACTGGTTTTTGGCACAGTGCATATTTTTAAAACTAAAATTATAGATTTTCTGTCTGGAAGCTAGAGATAGGTTCATACCTTCACCACTCATTCATTAAAGATATAGCTTTTCTAGCTTTTACAATTCCAATTAGTTCCAATTTTCTGGCGACTTTCTTCAAATGCACCTGGGGTTGGATTTACATGGACTGGTTATGTATGTATATTCTTATACCTCTTGAATAACTGCGCAAGAATCTAGCTCAACTGTGGAGGTCAGAAAGGGCATCCACGTGCTCGGTGACAACGACTGGGACCAGACGTTCTCCCATTTCAAGGAGAGGATCGACATGACCGACAGAGATGATTGGCAGGCGTGTTTAAAAAACTAACGATTTAAAGTGAGTGTACAGTTACTGAATTTAGAATCTTTTTCATGAAAATTGCAAGCTAATTTCTCTCTCCATGGGTTCTCTCCGTTCCAGCCACCAACTACACTACACTCCTGGCACACTTTACTCTCTCACTTGTCGACATCCATGGTTTTCCTACGCCCCGACCGAAAAATTCAGACTCATTTTAAAGCGGGTTCGGCGATGATGAGTGAATTAAAGTATCCGTGAAACGTATTTTCTATCCCCATACTTGGGGTGGTGGACTGGTGGAGGCGTGTGGGGCCTATAATGTCCTGGCCTGGCGTTAACGAAGAGGCGCAAGAAAGGAATCTCCTCATACTCAACTTTTGTCCTTTGCAGGGGCAACGGCAACAGTACAACTACCACTACACCATATATACAGTCGTGTAATGTGTGCGGCGCGGTTTTGCAGGAGAAATTTTAACTGGAGCGGAAATGTCAATTTTCCCCAAGGGCAGTCCATTAAAATAATTTACACAAGAAAATCATGGCGCAGGTGTAACGGAGCATAGAAAAACGCACAAGATGGAAAGTAAATTATACGCTCTGTTGCTGTTTTCTCACTCGAAACTTAAAGGAGACCGAAGAACATATGAAATTTATTTACTTGCTCCAAAACATGTAAATAGAAAATATACTTATAGATGTGCACACATATGTAAATATACTTTTTAAACCACGTCAATTTTCGAAGATGAGGTGGAGCTTAAAGTTAATTAGAGTGTAGCAAACGAAAAATATTTCACTCACTCACTTTGTGTGCTCGCTGTCACTTTCTTGGTGAAAAGGTCGAGGACTGCATGCGGTGACTAGACGGAACTCAGGAGAAAGTATAGATTATGCATAGAATTCTTTAAGTAAACACAGTAGATTTCCCCTTTTTCTTTCACCGTATGAAGAATTTTTTTTTGCAAAAATGCAAATATTTTTTGACGCTCGCAACCAATCAAAACACTTTATAAATTCAACAGTTCTGATAATGATCTAGATTCCTACTTAGACACAAAATTATATGGAGCTCTGTAGTTTTTTTTATTCCAGTTTCGTGTGGGCGATGGAAATCTGACTACGACCTTAGGAAAGACCTATATATTTTCGTACTGGCTGCATTGTTGATTACAACGAGTGATATAAGTATAGGATATAAGTAGGAATAATACATGATGTAAAATACAATTATTATAAATTACGCATAACGAACTTTTGGTACATTTACGAAGATAGTATATAAGCTATTCTGTCGATGGTAGTTTATGCAGCCGGTTTTACCTTCAAATGTTTATATATTTCATTGGGTTTCTTCGATTCGACACTACCGAGAATATCGCATTTCAACAATTTCCTTAATTATGCAAGGGATTTTGGGAGGACTCTGCGATAGCATATTATAAAAGCTTAGGAAAAACGAGCGACTTTGCTTGTCTGATAAAAAATGCGAACTTGACTTGAGCCACGGTAAATTCAGGAAGGAACAAGGGAATCCTCTGCAAACATACGCGTTATCTCATATCATTTCCCTCTTGAATGTGTATTATTGTCTTTCATAAATGCTATGCTACACTGTGCTCACAATGAATTATTAAGAGTGAGTTGAGTATAGGCGGTTGTCAACATTCGGAACATGTTCGAGAGGGAAAATAACTGTGCCATATAAGACTATAATTAATATCTATTGTTTGATGACAGGATAATTGATCAGAGACCAACTGGTTTCTCTGTAAGTTTTAAGGCAAGCTCAAAGGGATCATAAGAAAACAATATTTTGCTAGACTTTTTGTCTTCACGCATTTATCATTTTGAGTGTGAATTGTTGATGAAGAGTTTGCGATGATTGCAAATACAGTGGAAAAAAGTAAGACGCAAAATGAGAAATATTTTAATATCCGAAACAATATTGCCTTGAGACGAAAAATTACATTCTATAAAGAATGTATTCGAAAGGAGGAAAATAATTAAAAAGTTAAAGATGTTCACAAAAAAGTCATATGCTCGTGAAAAATGTAAGAATAGAACCCATGAGTGTGGAACGTGAGCTTGTGAAGAATTGCAATAATACTTAAAGATGTGATCACTTGTGTATAACATTTTCTTTCCAAGTTTAATATAGCTTTCATCGATAGAATCCGGAGAGAGATTTTAAACCTTTTGTACATATGCTTGTTATGAAAGCTGAGATTAAAGCATACAACAAAACACGCTTTTCATAACAACCTTGAACCTATTCTAAACCAAGTTGTGATTTGTGTGATACTGTGATGTACATATTTGTATCAGAAAACATCCTGATCAGCACAAACTTACCTTCAACTGAAGTCAGGAACGTGAAGTCTGAAGTGAAAGAAGAACAAGAACGCTGTTAGTTTTGATGAATGATTTTTTGTTTCACTCGAGTTCTTTCTCTTTGCACCAGGGTCAAAATGTAACCTTCACATAGCGCCCACGTGCACTTGACTTCAATAATATTTCCAATAAAATGAGAATAAAGAAGTCTTCAAAATGTGGGGAAGCAAAATTTTACAATTTCACACGTGAAGCTTTTTTTACTTTGTTGACACATGGAGTCCTTGATTGTCACTCTTGTCTATCGTATGCATAGTTCAATATGCGTGAACGAACAACAAGAGAAACTCCCAATCAGCATATATGGCTACCAGTGGAAAAATGTTTATTTTTTGCTTCTTTGGGGCAACTTGAGATCAACTGCTGGTTGAAGATATGGAGAAAGACGTTCGAGTTAATTCTTCCCAAGAAAGACAAATTACAACTTGTTTACACAAAATGAGCACACGGTAGAAAATTCCCTTCGAGGGAGATAAATTAATTCGTCCTCCCAATGAAAACTTTTTATCTATATGTTTATATCCCCCAGAGTTGAATGCAAATCCGAGATTCTTCTTTTCCCTTCCGCACATAAAACCCTTTCCACTTTAATCGGTCACAAGTTTTTGTCAAACCTTTGGCTTCTTTGCGAGAGGACATGCTTATTTGAACGCATTTTTTGCTCCACTGAGAAAAAAAACTTTTGCACTGAAAAGTGCTATACTTACTCACAGACTGGAGGAATTTTTTTAGTAAGCTTTCTCCAGGCAAATCAGAGAAATTTCACTTCGTCCTGTTAATGCAATTGGTAGCAATCGAAAGAGACAATGTGAACGTTGACCTTAGGAAAAGGAACTTTTTTTTATTTCGCTTCAGTTTGATTTCAGAGATATCGGTAAAAATGTGGCTCAACTTCCCCCATCCAAGTCGAACAAAAAATACTCGACTGTCTCACTAAATTCCGTTTACCGTTAAAAGCGGAACTGATTTTTTCTTCTCTGAATGGTTGGACTAGAGAGAAAGCTAGGAGCTAGGACTCATAAGAAAACTTTAACCACACACACGCACACGTCAGGGTAAAAGTATAAATGCATTAGAGTTGCGGCGAGAGAGAGAGATGGTGATGTGATGATGATGGCGTATCTGGGAAAATGCTTTGAGAGAAAAACAGTTTTCACTAATCTTTACCATTCTCCTCTTCTCGCCATTTTTTCACAAGTGAACAGAAGGAAGAAGAAACGAAACTTGTTGTACTTTTTTCGCTCTCTGACTCTTGTGGAATCTTATGCGAAAATGCTTATAAATAGTATATTTTGAGGAGACTTGTTTGTCGACTTAAAGTGTATTAGAGTTGCTTTTCTCACGGAAAATAGAGAGAAAGAGAGAGAAGAAGAAGAGAGTGTTTGCTGTTTCTTGACTTTTGATAGCGAGCCTCCATTAGCAGAACACTGACTGTGCTCACTTCTTGGCTCAGCTGCTGCTTTTCCCCGCGTTGTGTAGTGTGTGCTATGCGTGGTATATTATATCGCGGAAAAGAATGAGAAGCGAATGATGCCTAGTATCGCCCGGTTCGGGTATTTTATTCAGCTTTTGGGTTGGGATATTTGGTTGGAGTATGGGAATGGGAATCATTCTCTCAGTCTTCGTCGTGCATTAAAAGCTGCAGCAGAATAGCGGAAGATAGAGAGAGGCACACGAGCAAGAAAGCAGTCTTTTTTGAGCAAAATCGTTCTTTCTTCCAAATAGGCAAAGTTGCGAACGGCATTGCGTAGAGAGATGGAGAGAAAGGGTTCTAGGGTTATATCGCATTTATGCTCCATGTCTGCAGTCTGCTAGTCTCGTCTTTCACAGAGGAAATTTGAGATGGATGTGTCCCATTCCCCGGCTTATGCATTCTTTCCATGCATTTCTCCAGGTTGGAAGTGTAGATGATGACGAAGACAATGAATACGCTGAGAAAAATCTAATATTCACATTCCATTTTACTTTCCAGAGCAAAAGGCAGAAAGGGTTATATCATCATTGGGTTCATTTTCCTTATTGTTGGCATCGCGTATGAAGGACATTGTAGTAAACAAAATTAGTATGGCACATGCACACCATGCTTCATTATAGCATATTTCATTTTTAAAAGGAATGTATGCAATTTACCTGATTTATTGATAAAGTTGGACTGCTCTGATTTCCAGAAAGTGTGAGCAAAGTCGATTCTTGGCTGTACTTTACGACTGCGAGCCCTATTTCTCAATGAATGATATGCACAACACTTTTAAGTATGGCGATGACATGTCTGTGTGTATCTGTCACAAAGTTAATGTACTGAAGCATCCAGAGAAAAAAAACTCCAGCAAGTATTTATATCGAAGGAGTTTCAGCCGAAGGGTTTTGTATAATTCACGACCTAGTTCCAAATTACGTAATGCAAAAAAATGTTTGCGACGATTACTTACCATTACGAAGCTTGATTCAATAAGAAGAATCGTCGAGTCGTGCATAGGAGAAGATGAAAATTGGAACATTATAGTAATTATCTTAAAAGCGCCATATTTATCAAAAAATGTTTCATGGCCCAAGAAAGTCTTTTAATTTTTATTGCAGTTTGCATCAATTTGTCAACATATCATTCACGTTCTGTGCATCAACTTGCACAAAAAATGCATTTCATTTGAGTAAGAAGGGCAATGTAAATAGAAAATTATGTATAAAAAATGTTTGGTATATTGGTAGAGTAGTAGACAAACATTTGAAAATCATTAAAGCTTTTTAACGTCCTATCTATCTGCTACAACGTCGTGATTTACCAACGAACGACACCTGCTATATTGTTACCTCTACAAAGTACAAAGCACTCCCCGTCTGAAGTATGGCGCAGTGTAAAAAAATGGATGGTTATGTACAAACATTTACATTACTATATAGCTTACACATTTGTTTAACTAGGTTAAACATCAAAAAGTTATTCATAGAAATACATACATCATAAAAGGTGCATTTACGTCACTTCACTTACATCTCTCTTTGAATACTGCAAAAGTTTCTAAAAGTAAACATATAAAACATTCCTTTCCAAAAAATGCCATGTTCCCACTCACCTACCACAAGAGTGACAATCAAAGGAGAGACAAGTACAAATGTACATGTGTCTCACAACTCTGTCCTTCATCTTTGCCCAGACTTTACTTTTACTCGTTCAAACTTGAACCAATCAGTTAAAACAAACTTTTCATTTTCTTAAAGTTTCTAAATACCCCTTTCATTATGGCATGTGCATATGCCACAAATTAAATATTATTTTATGTCTACACATCTACATACGTTTTGTCGCCCAATAATACTCGTACTGAAAACTGCTCACTTAAAACTCTACTCCTCAACGTAAACTATATGCTTTTAAGAATGTTTGGTAATGTACAAAGAATCTTCTTGGAAGACTCTTTTGGGAACTTTTGCACACAAAAAAATACTCTAATCTTTTTTGTGTCACACACTGGCTAGTCATATTCAATGTCAAAAATAATGGAGAAATCCACTTTTCTCTGATATGAAAAGGGGGAAATTTTTAAAGAAAAAATGTAATATTATATTATATCATCATCTACTTTGTCGACTTTTTCTCTTGTGATGTCGATGAGTTCCGCTTGCGCTTTATTTTCCTTACAACCCTTGCTAGTGGGGCATCAGCTCGCTTCTCAACATCCTTTCGGAAGAGAGTCCTGTCATACAAAAGTGCTCTCTTTTTATAAATCTTGTTGGAAGCTCCAAAAGCCGGATCCACGCCTAATCCATAAGATCCATATCCAAAGCCAGTGGCGTAGGGATCCAAGGCTGGGAATGGTGCGTTAACTGGTAGCGAGTTAACTTTGATCTTGACAGGATACTCCTCAACAACTGGACCACCACCATACCCAAACGGTGCGTTCACATAAGGATGAGGCCCATCTGCTACTGGGAATACGGCTGGAGAAGGGACTGGTACTGGGACAGCTGCAGCTTCAAATACTTTCGGAATTTTCACATGTGCATACGCTGGAGGCGGCGGAGGATGTGCGCCCTTACCAATGTACTCGACAGTGGGCCTGTAGCCAAATTTATCGGCGATGTAGGATACTATCTGGACTGGAAAATGAAAATATATACGAGAGCGAATGAGAATATTTTATATAACTTTTATAATTTTATTTATTGATACTTGCCCCTTATATAGATGACACATTATTTATCAATTATATTTTTTTCGGATGGAAATAAAAAATATAAGTTCTCATTTATAAGTCATACGTAAATGCATCAAATCGATAATTGATGTGCAGACCAAGTGTAAAAGAAAGCGGTCTGCTTTTCAACAAAAGGAATCAATTTCTTCATAAAGAAAAAATATGCTAATCAAGCTGCTGGCAGTTGTTGAACTGGAGGTGAGAATGCCAGTGGGTGTTTCTTCTCCGAAAACATTTCAAGTTCACTTCTTCCGTTAGACTCCACACCAGGATCAGAGTGCGTTGTGAATTGTGCATGTTCAGCTCACCTTCTCCTCTTCATTCATATCAAAAAAAATCTTGTGTGACTGTAAATGCTCATTTCCCACGTTTTCCTCCCTTCTTTACTTTTCATTGCGAGTGTGTGTGTGCTCTAAAGATGTGACTTTCGACTTCACTTCACACACACGAGAAAAAAACTAGCTCTCACCAGTTTTACACAATTGCACTTCTGTAATAATATGAGGATATGTGAAGATATTATGATTCTAGTATAATTTTTATCTTCCTACTTTACATAAAGATGCTCCGCATAAATTCACTCACTCTGACATGCATGTACATATGTATATAACATCACTTTTTATATATGCGTTTTTTGTGTGCACGTCTTACGCACAAAATACGAGTTTCCTTCCCATTGATTTCAAGTTTCTTTCTTTTTCCCTATATTCTAAAGAGAACAGCATGAGAAGAGAGGCTCATTTCCCTATCCTTTTTATCAATCCAACAGCTCTCTGCACCGGCACCACCAGCAGAAAAAAAATCCCTGAGCAATTCTTCGAGTATCTTTTTTGGAAGGAATTTTTTTTACATTTCTTTTGCAAGTGTTCAATTCATTTATTTTCTCTAGGCTGGAGAATCTTATAGGGTCCGTGTGCTACTAACCATTATTACCACCAACCACCATACCATCTCAATTTTTTTCACAAGTTCACATCAAGAAATAAAATATTAGACATCAGATTAAAACCAGAGCGACAACTTTTTTTTACCGAAAGACGAAGAAGAAGAAAAACTTTCGCTATCCTCCTTTTTCTTGCATTTCATTTCGTTTTCTTTTCAATCGAAGAGTGGAGAGAGAAAAAATGACGAGAGGAGAAGAAGACGATGTGATATGGTATAATCTATATTATGAATATAGCGGAAGGACGAATGGAAATGGGATGAGAATGTGTATAGGCATGCATATATTATGTATGTACATATCCTTATAGATTTCTGGCCAACTTCCGAACACAGTATACGCATCAAGTGTATATATGTGTAGTTTGAAATGAAAATGAAAACGATAATGGAAAAACGGGAATGAGAGTTTGAGGAAGATACGCACATAAAAGGATAAAATATACTTAGCACATAAAAATCAGTCTTTCTTAATACCCCTTTCGCTATATGCACTCCGCAGTAATAATGATGATTATGAGACGACCGACCTCCTATCAGTACAAACTTATTGCGAGTGGTTCTCTCTTCTTCATCCTTCCTCTGCGTAAAGGACACAAAAAAACCTGCCTTGGTACATTCAGATTGTCCCTCTCTCTCTCCCTCTTTTACTCGAGTGCGAAAGACATTTTGCTAAAGCTTCTCAAAACCAAACCGTCAGAGTTTTACTCATTACCAACTTTTACTCCTTTACGCACAGTGTGTGTGTCTGTGTGTGTAAAAAAGCATTAAAGAATTCCCGGAAGGTTCATATTCGATCGGTTGGGTCGTTGTCGTTTATCGTCTGCGTATATGAAAATGAACGCAAAAAACCGAAGCCTATCATACTTTTGTCTTAGAGCAAGTATAGAGAAAATTGGTGTAGTTGTGTAGTATAGTAAAAAAATGAGTGAGTGATCATGCTCTGTGTGCGTATAATCGCATCACATTGTACATGGTTCACAACTCAAAAAAATCATCATAGCCTGCAGGAAGGTCTTCTGCTGACTTTTGAGAGTAAACAGGGAAGGAAGAGAGAGAATGAGAGGGCAAATCAGGAATATCAAGTGAAAAAAGGAGTTTTTCCTCCTGCTTTTTTTTTTACATAAGCTCACATGTGTCTTCTTGTGTATGGAATTGTTATGCTCGAAACAACTCAACTTTCCGAGTCATAATCACAAAGAGGGAAATGGCTAATGTTTGATGTAATGAATGTAAGCAAGTATGTATCTCAACATGCGTATATCAATATGTCTTTAGTAGACACACCAAAGTATTAATTCCGAAGCGGAGTATTATTTTTTGCTCCTTTATATCCGTATTCTTCTACGAGCATTTTTCATCTTTAGTAACAGACGCAGCAGCTCTTTTTCGTTAGGATGAGATGAATGTGTTCCTCATTCTCAAATAATAAGTATAAAAAACTAGCTACCTGCCTTGAATGAATATCGTTGGTCTTGATGTGACAGTGACAGGAACAGGCAAATTTTCCTAATGGCACATAGGAAAGCACCTAACTTTTTTCAGGGGATCGTTTATGAAAATGTATGTAAAAAACAATATCTAGTGATATGATATTATTTGATGAATGGGATGTAAAAATAATGGGTAATATATGGAGTGATATATGCACATTAGTGAGTAGAGCTAGTTGAGTACCTGTCTTTAACATTTTTTTCACCTGCCTACCTGTTTTTTTTGCATTACCGTGATGGGCTGTTAATTGAGATTAGATAATAGATCATATCCATAATCATCATCATCGGCAGCTGTGGAAAGTCACTCACTCTCTCGTCATCACAGAGTGGCTATCAATCCATATCGGATTGGGCATTCCTTGCTTGTCACTCTTTTTGAAATTAACTTTTCTCGTTGGAAGAAAGTATGTATGAGTATATGTACATACCTACATTTTTATGCTGGGTATTTTTTCTTCAGCGAAGCGGAATATCATCATCATGACAGCTTTCATACACACACATTACTGGATAATGGACAGAGTGGAAACGTGCAGGTATGGCAAATTACATACGCACTTTTACGCATTATTATTTTTTTACTTTTTCGAGGAAACGTAGGAAAGGAAGAAAAATATGCAACCAAAAGAATCTGAACATGATTTCACTTACTTCTTCCATCCGGCAACAAAACTCGGTACTGTCCTTTCGTTATATCGCCATCTCTGATTTCCCATCTTCCATGAGATAGTTGATTGTAGTAGTCATCAACCTCGTAGCCAAATGCGTACTGGGGCTTCGACTATGCATTTCATGTTCAAAAAAGGAATAAAAACATTTGAAATGGAGAAGAAAAAATTGAAATCGTGTACAATATCATTAGAGTCTATAAAAATACTACTTAAGCTTCACATTACAAGTCATCATGAAACTCGTCCAACTACTTCGAAAATATGCTGACGATAGCAATCTGTACGAAAAAGCTGAGTGTCACTGTAATAAGTAAGCTGCATAAGTAATAACAAGTAACGCATTTACAAGCAATTCATTTTTTATTATCAAGGAGCGTATCAAATCTAAAATTAAAGCTTGTATATGTGCAATATTGCCCCGACATCATCACATCCACCAGTAGAGTGAATAAAGAAATAGAGACACCGAAACTCCAAACAAATGAAACCTGGTCAAGATCTCAACGTGTACTAGGTCCCCTTGACGCCATTTATTTTAGCTTTGTTTGGTGGGCGAACGAAGGGATCGGTCAAATTGAGCTTTGCTGAAGGTATCCTCTAAAATTGAAATCGCCAAGCGACTCAATGCACACGGGACTATACACTGGTTTCAAGAATTTTCCCTATTTTACATAGGAGAGTTATTCTTGTACTAATATTTCTATTCATCCACCAAAGTTTTATTAGGATTCTTGTAAAAAAAGCAACATCAGCTTCGCACGCATGTTTGTCCTACTGATGTTATGCACTGCACAGAAGAGAAGGAAAAAAGACGTGCTAATGATCCCAACTAAACAACCATCCCAAGACGCAAAGAAGGAAAAAAATTGTCTTTTATTGTCAATTTTTCATAACCCTTTTTTACAAAGGACGGAGAAATCTGTGAACTGTGAAGTGCAAAAAAGTTGGGAATGGAATATATGCCACCACCACCATGTACTGAACTTTGTAAAGCTCATTTCAAAATAAAATGTTAATCGTCCATGGCTTTCATGGTTTAAATTTCTGCTTGTCTTTTTCTACTAAATTCACAAACAAATCAATATAAAACGAGGAATTGGAATGGAATTGAAAGGAAGGAATAATCTTAGAGAAATAAACACGTACCACGTCGAGTGGCTGTATGTGTGTTTTATGCAATAATATTTGGACATTAATGCATTCACTTTTCGTTACGTCTGTCATTACAACAAACATGTATAAATTAAAGATTTCTCCGTAAACTTTTGGCAGAGGAATGGAAAATTGACCTAGCATAATGTTATAATTTGATTGATCTCATCAATATAGTTTCATGCTTTATTATTGAGAAGCGCTTTTGCATACATTTTTATGACTCATGCTGCTCGTATCATTATTGGGGACTTGTACGTTACTTACGTAGTAGTCAACAACCTTGTCGACTTTGACGAGGTTCGGGCCATACGCCTCATCGTATACATCAAAGTCATAGCCCTTCGGAGCTCCTGTCACTTGTCCCAGAAGAACTGCCGCTGACAGAAGGAAAAGCACGACTCTTGACGACATCGGTGATAATACTGACGGGGTTGACGGTGATAAAGGGGAGGACAGCATTCTGACAATTGGAGAGGAGCCTTCCTCCTGTTGGAAAATGGAATATAAAGGAAGGAAGTATTTAAATACTAAATTTCATGTTACGCATGTCCAATAGAACATCTGCATTGGAAGGAACTTTATTAAAAAGTTTTAACAAAATTAAGTGGTAACGAGTGTGATGCGAATTACAATTTGTCATAAACAGATTTCTATCATGAGCTTATAGCATTTGAATTTAACCAGATTCGCAAAATCAAGACAATTTACATCTAATTTGTGGCAATATTATACGTGTATTGCTTCACCCTGATTTTAGCTGCCGCAAAAAGGTAAAGCACTCTTCGAAAATAATGCTTGGCCCAAATTAATGTACACACTTTGAGCAAAACAAGTCATACAATTGCATTAGGTACGTACTATAATACATATGTTATGTATGTTGATCGTCGATTGTTGCAGGAAATTCTCTCGTTTCCCATGATGCAACACTTACTTCGTCTCTATTATATACCTAAGCATTGTTATACAATGCTTAATGAACCTTTATTGTATCACATTTTATCAGAGCGATGGTATGAGAATGTGATTATAAAAGGTGTGAACACGCTTCATTTAGTTTTCCATTTAATTTTAAATCAAATTTTCTGGCACCTCATTTATGTACCACCAACTCAACTTTTTTTTTGTGATTTACACATTTTTGATTCGAATTCAAATGACCATGATTATGATATGATTATTATGATGCTGCGTTGCAAACTCCTTTAAAATCTTTATGAGAAAAGGACTATAACACGGCAAAAGAAATAAAGAAATTTACGATGTTCGGAATCTTTAGAGAGAGAAAAAAACCCATAGAACACCAAGAGCACGACTGCGACAGATCCCCAGCTAGTCACACACGAATATGATCAAAGGCAGATAAGAATTTTTTAATAGGGCTTTGAAAAAAAGTTTATACTCGGAGCAATCAATGTCATGTCACGCATGAATCATGACGACTCCCTCGACACAGCCACCAAAAACGATCATGATCATCATCATCATGATGGAATGGAATGTATACCAGACCATTCCACCGAAAGAAAAATGAATCTGAATCAAAACCCTCTCTCCCAAAAAGCGCATTTAACACAGTTGACAGTAATATGCTCTCAAGCTCATTCCTACTTACCTGACGATTTCAAAGTTGCATTTTAGTTATGCTCTATATTAGCATATTTTATGCAGTTATACATACGCAAAATCATATATTACATAATATCAACATGTTACATAAAAAAACTTCCCTGTGGCTGTGCATTTTTAAACCTTAAGACTTGTACCAGGACCAAGGGATATGATACATTTCTACCGATGTAATATCTTTGGATGAATCTCATTTCAAGTATATTATTGTTTCGTTGTTCCTAAATTGTACATGTGTGTCCCACCATCTGCCTTGCGGAAACATAAAAATTGGTTTTCTTTTGTGAATTTCTTCGTCTTGTCGGCTTTTGTTATTCTCCCATAATAAGCCGGTGAGGCGGTATGGTGTTTTGGGATATTATATGCGGCACAGTCTTAAACTTAGGCTTTTCGATGTTGTTTCATGAAATGCTGACAGACGCAGCGGCACGTCCCCTTTCCTATTATTGTAATGAAGTTAGCAAAAAAAACTCTGTATGATGTGTGTCCTGTCCTACCGCTGCGCTGACAATATTAATACAACGATTAGATTTGATACAATTTTTTGTTTGATCTCGACAGGAGTTCGATGATAACTTTAGAATTAATGATGATGATCCATTACGATATGCATGTTCGTAATAAATGATACGAAGGCATGCTGTTTATATGCACTTAAGGATGACAAAAAGGACCAGAAAAAATATTTTTCTGGAAAATGTTTGGTATTTTAATAAGGCTCTAGTTAAGGTAAGTATCTCCTTTCTTACCATTTTACTCCGATCCTTTTTTATGTTGTTTTTAGGACAAGTTTTTTTTATTGAGACCAGGGCACTGGATAACACGTTTCGTTGCTCACGCTGAAAGCTATAAACACTTTGCATAAAATTGGATCACACTGGAAATAAATTAGACCACTCGAGACGGAGACTTCAACATTGATCCACGCATGATAGTAATAAGATGATGATGCAGCAGTAGATGAATGCCATTCCTTGCAGGCCAACTAACCACCTAAATCAAGAAAGTCGTAAAATGCGTAACCTGCTATCTTCTCGAAACAGGCCAGTAACAAACAACAACAACCGAACCACACCAGCAAACTGCAACTGAACTCAACTCTCGAGAGCCTCACACTTCTTTCAAACAAAATAAATGTTACATGTTCGATATATATGTTGATATGCTGTTTAGACAGGAGAGACGTTCGTGAAGAAATGATTCAAGAGAGAGCAAGAGACAATCCACCACCGTCCATCTCGGAGAAGAGCATGAAGAACAATGAACCAGAGTAGTATTGTTAAAGGGTATTTATATGGGACCCCTCCCTTCCCATATTATCAAATGCTGCTGCTGGTTAGTTTAGTTTAGTTGGAGTAAAGATTGCATCTTACTTACAAAGGAGGATCATAACATGATATTACCTACGCATACAATTGCATTTTGCGTATCTCTCTTACATCGTTTTTTAAGAACTCCTTGGATAAATAAGTTTGCATAGGACATTTTTTTTGCATGTGTGCATATTATACTTAATACTTACGCATATTTTACGAACAATGCAAATTCTAAACACACATTTCAAAAAA
Organism: Heteromurus nitidus; assembly: GCA_034687055.1. NCBI lineage: Eukaryota > Metazoa > Arthropoda > Collembola > Entomobryomorpha > Entomobryidae > Heteromurus > Heteromurus nitidus. The sequence continues at coordinate 64,012 of JAQFZW010000027.1, read as the reverse complement.
ATAATAATTCGGGTTGAGATTCCAAGACTTTGTCTCGTCATGTAAGCATTTTCGTGTCATGATCAAAGTAGTTAATGATGTGGCACATAACACACACACACACATGTGCTCTCGAGTCTTTAAAACATATCAACACGGTAGGCGCAATGTTTTTAGTTTGTATCACGCTATACCGAAAATGATCATGACTGTAAACTAATGTGTACTTAATATAATAACAATAATATCAATAATCATAATAATGTACCTCCCGTCGCTCCTTTTTCTTTTTCCGTATGGCGCATATCATATCGGAGAATAATGCACATGCTTTGAAACACACAATGCAATTTTCTGAACGAAACTTACAAGTTGCACCTTTCAAGTGCTTATGTGTTTATATGAAATGATAATTGCGATCATACAAACACAAGGGAAATTGCGGAATCTTGAAAGGATAAACTCGAGAGGGTGAAGAGGGTTTAGTTTTTAGTACATTAGCCTTAGAATTTAGAGATTGTTTTCGCATTTTGACACAACGGCAAAAGGCCAAAGGAAGGAAGGAAGAATGGAGAACTTGAATTTTTATGCGGAAAATTGCATTCAATTCAAGGTAAAATAAATTGCATAGACCTTGTTGGAGGTGAACGCGTTTTCTACCTCTCCCTCTCTGCAATACACACGCATTATCATATAGAGTAGAGTTGCAAACTTCTTCCGACAAAAAAACTTGACTTAACATCATCATCACGCGTTTCATCATCGCAGCACACACATCAGAAAACCTCTCTTATCAACTTTTGAAGAAAACGACAGACTGTCAACTTTTTTCTCAAGAGGCAAGTGTAAAAGAGCATGAGAGAGTATCAAAACATGAACGGTTCAAACGGTAAATGATGTTTGAATAAAAAATTTCCGAAAAATAATATACAAAAAATCGACATAAATATTTGCTTGAAGCGGTGTTTTCCTAGACGAAATTTTTTCCTAAGGCAAATTTTAGTTACTTCTCTCTACCATTATCAATTCCAATGTTAATGCCAATCAGTGCAGATGGCCATTGGGCACATCCGAGTTATTAAAGTGTACAGTTAAATTATGCATGCGGTATCATCAAGTGTGTTCCTCATTCTTTGATTCTTGAGCAAATATTCGTCCAACATAAAACAAAGCAACACATTGTGAATGGCACATGCTTCCGATATCTTCGACGATTTTACTGCGCTGGACTAGAGCTGGAATTTTTCTTCTAATTTGATGCTACTTATATTTCATGAAAACATGGGCCCAATTTCTGGAAGAATGTCAGGAAGCATATCCATTTCATTATTACAATTGTAACAAACCACAAAAACAATAAATTTCGAAGAGGATTACCTTCCAAAAAGGTAAGCCGAATCAGAATCGGAGAGATAACTAATCGTAAGCTGTGGTCCAACAGGTATTCTTACTTTCAGTTCCATGTAAAAAAACACGGGTCACGGGAGCTTTCGATTTTGTGCGTATCCTCCTCTGACAAGCATAATATATCATGATATCTACACAGTAAAAAGGTATAGCGATAAAATACTTACAAGGTCTGACATCCCGATTTCCTTTCCTGTGTAACATGTAAGCTAATGGGTTCATGGCTCACCGCAATCATTACATATACCAAATTTATACCCCGTATTTATTCCATGTGTTCTGCTCTTCTGTTCTGAAGCGATTTTCTTCGGAGACGAAGTTTTGCAGTTGGGGAAATGATGATACGTTACATAACACTATACGGACTTTTTTTGTAGAATTATTTTTCGTGAAAAAAATGATATGATTATGTTATGTATATATGTACTTATGCGTATGGCATTGTCAGATGAAAGAGAACGCTCTCACAGGAATGCTTTCGCTTTCATCATTATCATCACCACCACACGCATCATTTTCATCGTCATCATTCCCCTATCATATCATCATCGGATCGTATCGTACGTAACGTGGGTCGCCGCCACAAAAGTACGTCGTCATCTTTTTTGCTCAGAAAAAAACACAAAAAAATCTATCCTAATATATACATACATAATATATATGCCTTACGCACTTAAGTGCGTACACTCGTTCTCTCCTTCCTTTTGTTTCTTGATACAGATTTTTTTGTTTCAAGGAAGTTGGTTGGCCTCTTCTGGCCTGCTCTTTAGCCCCGACGTATTTTCCCGTCATGCAGCCAGCCTTTTTGATTCTCATGCAATTGGTGGTGGTGAAGATGCGGATACGGAGCCAATAAGTCAGACATTACCAGTTTTCTCGATGGAATTTTTCAAAGAGAGCCAACTTGTCTAATGACCCAGGCCATCGTCATAATCATAGCATCATCATGCGTTTTTCCCATTGCTGAAAGGTCTGCAAGTAGTAGCAGGAGGATCTAATAAAAATGTGTGCGTATGTATGTTACGCACGTCTCACAAAAGGAAAAAATGGAGGAATGCTGAAACGTCTCTGTTTCGGAATGACAGATGAACTAATAAACCATCCGTTAAAAAAAGTGAGTGGCTTGTCCTGCTGAAAACTTTTGTTTTTACAACAATTTCAAGAAGTAATCTATCTCTCTTGAGAGGGCCTGAGACGGAATTATTTTGACCAATTCCATGAAGCTTTTTAACGAAATGCAAACAGTTCTCAAGTCTTTTCACGCGAACTGAATGAAAAGTGGTAAATACAGAAAATGACGATGAGTCTGTAAGTGCTCTTATATTTACGAACGTAATGGTTAATACGGCAATTGTTCTGCCTAAATTTGGTGTTTCATTCTTTTATAAAAAGGCACAATATAAAATATGCAATCTACTTGGGACTTTAAGTTGCTTTCTTCGCTATATCGTGATAGAATATGACGATTTCATGATGCGGCTAGATTGTATTTTTGTATTCGCTTTTCAGGATTTGTTTAAGGTTGATCATGACAGGATCAAATCCTACTTTTAAATTCAAGTGCATTCCAGTATCCAATGTCACTCTTCTTTTTATACGTTGCCGCATCTAATTTCATGGCATCATCATAATCATACCAGTCTGAACTTTCGTTTCACATGAAGTGAAGATTTTGATTCTCCTGAAGAATTTTCCTAGATTTCTCGTCCTGCCAGACAACACAGATCTCAAATGTCCATTCAAATCCATAAGAGGATCATTGTACGCACACATCGACGAAAAATGAAGGCTGGAGTCAATGTGAGTGCAAAAGGTGAACAAGGTGCCAACAATTGTCAATGCATCCATGATATGAAACATTCTTTTAGTGAATGGCCTCAGGTAGACGTTGTATTTGTCGGATTATCAAGATTGAAAAGATAACATTTCCTTGCGGTTAACAATACACCACACCACCACCACCTTGCTTGACTCTCGTACTTGATCTCGACAGACAATAACATCAGTGCTCGTTGTTGTAATAATAATGGGTTAGAGGAGCAATAAAAAAGCAAACACAATGATGTGAAATGCTACCGAGTGTACCTGTCTCGTTTGATGCTGGAGAAGAATTTTTACTATTATGACTGGGGCTTTTTGGCTTATGTCTTACACGACATGCCAATGAACAATATCGCTGTGTAGCTTGTTAGTTGGTTTCCTTTTGCTAGAAGCAGGTTTCATTCAGGTGTACATTGTACTTGTAACTTCAGGGAAAAGCACAAAAGACGGTTTTGAATTACCACGTCTCAAACGGAACTGCTCCAAGTCCAAGTCCCTTATGTAAAAAAATCCGCTTGTTTAATGCTGATGAATTATTGCATAATCTTTATTCATCACGAGAAAATTCATTTTTTAACGTTTGTGCACAAAGCCAAGTTGAGGTATGCTTACGCTACGCATAGGTACGCAAGTGATATTTTGCATTAGTTTTTTTGTATACATGAAATGCGTGAAATTAACAACAGAAGCGTATTAATTTTTTTGAGAAGTTTGGCTGGTAGCAATTGTAATCATGCTCTCTATACAAGTCAGAAAAGTCCACAGGAGACTGTTACTCCATGAAATTGCATTGTTATTGTAGCACATTACTACCAAAAAGCTAATACATAATCCAAGTTTTTCGTGACTCGTAATGCGTAATGAGTACGAGTATAATATGTCGGTCGGGTAATGAAAAAAGTGCGTCTATATAGTCAACAACGTGGATATGATATCCGAATAAATGCTGGATTCTTCAAAAGAGAAACATTCTCCTTCACTATTTCATCTCCTTGTTTAAATACAAGCACGTCATTTCACTTCATTATGTCTTGAAGGGATACTTTGGGAATTCAGAGAACACGACTAAAGTGTAAGGATTAAGGTTTTAAATGATACCTTAAACAATTATTTATTTCCCCCAAGAAAATCTCTGTTTCACGAGATGACGCATCTTACAGACAGATTGCCTTGTTTAAAAGGAGTCAAGAAAAAAGAGTTTCCTGTGTTGAGTAAAAACATTTATGCGTGTGTTTTGTGTGCGTAAAAAACTTCTAAGCTGAAGTCATTTGTCTTGTCTTATTGACACATGGCTCAACCTCGTCTCTATGTCCATACCTTGTTTTGAAACTGGACAAGACAAAAATTTCAAATTGGTTGCTTCATATTCTTCTTCCTTCGTAGACGCGATGTAAATATTGGTTTTTTCCTGAGCCATTGTGTATAAGGTAATAATTGCACATTTTCACTGTCAACGATGTGCGATGAGTAAATCATAAAAATTGATTTACCTTTCTCACTTTCCATTTTTTCTCCAGGATAGGAACTCTAAAAGAATGAGCTGCCTCCACATGTGAATCTGTATGATGGCTTCAAAATGCGGATGTGCACAATTCTGTGGGCTTTTTCGTAACGATGCAATTTCAATGCATATCATATTTCCATATTAGTTGACTCACGCACGATGAGACAGCAGATAGCCAGAATTGCACATTATTGCATTTCATTTTTCATACAAGGCGATTATTATGTTAAGCTTGTGGAGCTACATTTTATAGCATAATTACCAACCACGAAGTTTTTATCATTGTACACATACGTAATATATAGGTTTTACTTTCGACGAATTGTACGTGCAAGAATAAAAATACAAAAACTGAAAACAATTTAACAATGTCCTCACATATTTGAAAGAGTCATGATACGAGCGTTTTAGATTCCGTGAATTTGTGAGCTGAATATGAATTATCATTTGATACAAATAAAGCATCGCAAAAGGCAGAAAGACACGAAGTAGCGCAACAATAGAACTAAATGTCTCCATCTTTTGTATTTCTGAGATTTGGAAAACGAGACAACGAGAGACCGACGAACAATTTCCTTTCATAAAGTTTTACTCCAACCCGAAGATTCGATGTGTGTAGCCTGGTGTCGCTTCATAACGCCTAATGTTGGTCGTTTATATTGCTTTCGCCTTCGAAACTCAAATGAAATTAATTACGATCTCCTGCGATGACGGTGCAAGGCATAATAAGGTTTATTACATTTTTAAGTGCAACATTTGAAGAATAAATAATGCCATTTGGGGCAAAAGTTTTCGTTTTCAGTATACAAACACACGTTTAACCAAGGTTGATGAAGAATTTCGAGTGCATTTCACTTGCCTTCAAAACGAAAAAAATGGGACTGCACTTTAGTAGAATGAATTGTCAACGTAAGCATATTATGCACCTGACTGAAGGATGCAGAGTTTTAAACATTCACGTGCATGTGCCGATCGTAAAACATGTAGATAACTTAATTCAAAGAATTAACCCATTAATTACAAGTATTTATGAAATTGTTCGCTATGCTCGTGTTCGTTTTGTCACATCAAGACCCACTTCAAAACATGCAGTCTTGAAAGAAGCGTTTTTTGTTGCAACCAGACAATGAGAAACCAAGTACTCAAATGTGTTTCGATGTGGTCACATAAGAACCGACTTCGCACTCTAAAATTTTCTGGAGAGTATAAAAAGAAAAGTGAAATTAATCTGAGTATACTTGTCATTTTCATCGATGATCTGTCCAATCAACCAATTCCACTCCATTTTGTATATCGCAAAAGATACAGTTTTCGTTGCAGTATGCCCATCACTTGTAAATTCGAAATAACCGTACGTAATTCATGTCACATTATTTTGTGCACTTTGATTTCGTAACTCAACATGTCAGTTTCACTTTTTAATCAAATCCACACCTTTTGTAACAGCTGAAGGTTACAGAGGCCAACTTCGAATTCCATTCTTGTAAACTTGAAAGAACAATCGTAAGAAGAAAGAGAATTTGGCTTTGACAAGACGATGCAAAATTCTTCAAGATACATACTCACACACATACAACGTTATTGGTCTATTTAATTAGCTCTGTTTTCAACTGCACAAGATCAAGACAGAATACAATTTGTCATCCTTCATTTTCCCTTCTGATCTTCAGCATCAGCCACAGGATGAAATTCAGAGCAAAAAAATAAGTGAATCTGAACTTTTGAATTTTGGATGAGTGTTGCACAATGTCGTGATTCTTAACAGTCATCGTCGTCGTCCTATACGAAAATTCATATAGAATTCTAGTTCTGCCCATATCCCATGAAACTTTTTTATAGGTTCAAGTAATGTAGGCATTTTTCTAATAAAATATACCCACATATTGTCAAGTTATTGCCATTGTTTAGGAAATTATCGTATTTTCTCATCATCATTCAATAGGCAAGTCGAGGCTTATTACAACAGAGAAAAAACTAGAGTATATAATAAGAACGATTTTTGGTGTTCATGAACCATTTACCACAGGGAAGCCCCTTTTATAAATGCTTGGTTTTTTTGCAATTTGCCAAAACCATAAAATCTAAGCATTCTTCGTATATAATGATCTTGGAGGAGATCACATAATAATTCTGAGTGTCTTGCGTCGTGTGCGTAGTATGACAGGCATTCATTCATTTATCCTCAAAGCCGGCGGCAACACCCCTTAAAAAATTCCGAAATGCATGAAAATGATCCTAACAAATACGTGTGTAATCTTTGTATGCCTGTGACATTTACCCGGAGGAGAACTTAAAGAATCTGTGTAGGGATCACGGTTCACCGTTCACAGATAACAAGTGAAGTTGGGTTTGCTCGTTTTATGTCAACATTAAAGCTACCATATGAGTCGACCAACATTATAAATATAATAATAATAATATGCATAATATACCTATACAAAATCCTGTATGGACATTTTTTGCAAAAAAAATTGGTGTGGTGGTAGCTTTTCGAAATTTCGAATGAGTCAGTCTGACACTATTATCAAGTCTAACGTACTTAATTGTATTCATATTTTAAGGTTACATGTCGAGAAAAATGGCCATCAGCAGAGTCATGCATTTTTGCAGGTCTAGTTTTTCGCTCAGGACCCCGTCATCAACATCGGCATCACTTTTCTAATGGGCATAAAGGGGCATTAAATCATGCTTTTGTTTTTGCCCTTATTATTTAAACACATTCATAGACAAGATGTGAGAACCCATAAATTTCGAAAAGAGTACAAAAGAAGTTTACATAAACAGGAGCCATAAAAGTTATATGATTACAAGTTCGAAGCCCAAAACACAATGGAGAAAATTAGGGATCCTATTTACGATGTGCAAATTTACAAATTACTCCAAATTAAATCGGTCGGTAGCACCATTATCTTTCACGAGAGAGTGACTTTCAACTTTGAGGAATGCGTAGGACATAAGATGATAAACTATTCCTTTGAAACTGACTTTTCGAGTCGAAGCGAAATGAAAAAGGAAAGACATTTTCGAAACATATATGTTCTTCAAGTAAGAAGAAAGGAGACGGGTTGCATACGAGGAGATGTAGTATTATGTAATTAGCAAAGACCTTGAGAAGAAATCTGCGGTAAGCCCTAGAACAATAAAATAATTTTTCAAAAAGTATTAAGTTTATGTGCCCTTTGTGCCGGCATGAATGCCAAGATCCTTGCATCTCGTATTTGGTCATGCATGAGACGATATGCTGTGAGGGGAAATAATGCTAGAAATGGAGCATTTTTTATATGTGCCTATATGTTATAGAGAAAAATTCTAGCATAATAATAAGACATTCTTTTTAGATAGGAATAAATTCCAACCATGTCGGAATAATAATAATAATTCACATTCAACGTTCACACTAACCTATGAAATCGTTTTAGTATTTTCAACGAAATTTTTGTGGGTCAAAATGTTTCAAAGAAGTATGAAAACGAAAATTGGCTTGGAGTCTAGAAGGTCAGGTGGATATATGCACGTAGAGGTTTATATTTTACGACAACAATTTATCATAATATATTGTACTATCGAATATCTATAGTTTTTATAGGGAACATTCTTAAAAGTCGTGATCAAGATAGGATTTGAGACATTTACTCTGAATTTTTTGACATTATCCAAGCTCTCATCTAGTGGGTTGTAATCACGAAGAATCTTACGTCTAACTAGAGACAAGGCCCTCCGAGTATTTCACGAACAATTGGCCTCTACACGCCCAAAAAAATTAATTTCAAAATGAAGTATTTTTATCTGCATATCTGTACTATATATTTCTGTAAATTGGGCATTGTGGAACTGGTGAATTGAAATGGAAAAATAAAACAAGTATTTTTCTAGTCAGAAGCATTTTTGACTTTAAATTAAAAATGATATTTCTACAAAATTCGTCGACGGCATGCACGAATATTTGAAGTTCATACGCCAAATTAATGCTTGTTAGCTGTGCTAATGATTCTCCAATTAAATGAATCAATTTTTATGTGTGTCAGTGTAATGAAGGTTCCATCGACTACGGACCAGCATTTTTTGACTAATATAAATTGAAGGGATTAAGTTGAAAATTCACAAAACGATAATTATACAACTATTTTATCCTCAAAATGGGTATCATATTTAGGTCATTATTGTCGTGATGAATTACTTTATTAACTGCTAGATTACTCGCTGTGTTAATACCTACTTACGGATGCCCTAGTCGGAATGCATCAATGATTTCAAGACGGAGCGTTGTGCTATATTCTTCAAATGGAGACTTGTGCGTACATGTACCCCAGCCACTCAACAAAAATTGTCATCAACAAATATGGATCATGGATAATAAGAATTAATAACGATCTCATTCAGGAGAAAACTGTAAAGGGGTCCAAAAACATGAGAAACGGAAAACACATTGTGAGCACAAGCAGCAAACAAGGAACAAGATTGTTCACTTGATAAAAATTGATCTTTTACTTCGGTTTGATTGAATGCAAAAGTGATCGGCTTATATGATGGCACAACGTGAACTATGCACATTGTAAATTCGTGAAATTTACGTTTACAAAAGCAGAAATATTGATTACAGCTTCAGATCAGATTTCAATTTGAGGGGTTGTTTTTATAAATAAATTTCGACAGAGGGACGGAATGTAAGTGCGATGTTACATGTTAATATGTTTAATAGATTTTTTTGTTAGTGACAATAATTCAAAGGACATGTCAAACAATCTTCACGATTTCTCTCATTCCTAAGATGATGTGTCAAGACGTTAAATATTGAAATTGCGCAAGTATATATTGACGAAAACGTCAAATTGTAAGGGGAAATAACGCGAGGCGTAAATGGATTTATACAAGATTAAATGAAGATTTCTAAAAAAAATCCCGCAAGGTATGTTCCTGTCAAAAATAGATCGAATTGAATTATCACCGATTATCATATCATCGGACGTTTTCTTTGACATGTGCATGCACATTTTCATGCGAGTCGACACAAGTGTCTAATATGTTTGATGTTATGCGCGTTCAATTTCATGCCACGTACAATAAAAATATTGTGCAATGGTTAAAGCATGAGCGTCTACGGACGTTATGAACCGAGGAATGACGTTCACGACAAGAAGCTTTCTCGTTAACGTTTCAAACGTTTGATGGGGATCTATTTTACCTTTATATCCTTATTGACTTATTGACTGCGTGTATTGTCATACCGCAGTACATCTGCAAGACAGATCTGAAATGGATATTCTGATGAAATTCTGTCGGATTGCAATTTTATTGAACTATGATTGTGTTTCAAACGAATAACACGATATATGTAATATGAATATAATACTGACGACCTGCATAACATGTCATAAGATGGAGATGTCAACATTTGTCCAGTTTCACATTCATCTGTCAAGTGATGCACGAAAGTAACATTTTATAAAAAAGGCGAAATTTGAAGGAAACAGTGACGATTTTGAACAAGATCGCAGAAGTGAGAGGACTGCGAATGTGAATATGGCATCGCAGGAATTGATAGGTTGATATTCTAAATATATTTTATACAGTTCACATTTTTCATCCAGATTCACGCTGATGAGATATCCAATGCCAATATCCAATGTCAGTGAGAGTGAGTCACTTTTATTGCAGGTGTTTTATAAAATTGTAAGCTTTAATCTGTTTGGTTCGAAATTGGACTTACGGACAATGTAAACTTATATATTTTTAATTGTTACAATACCTTATCTACAAAGGAGTTGTAATACAGCGAAACTATATTAGGTACGCGCATGAAAGATAAACTCCAACGAACCCGTCAACATCTTGTCAGAACATCAGCTAAAGGCCGAAATGAAATCGGTGCGAAGTAGAATATTTCGTCTTCGTCTTCTACGAAGACAACCGCATAATTGGATAATACCAATCACTCACTCCCAAATATTATTTTCTCGTTTATGTGATGTTCATCTCTTTTCTGAGGATGAGTACCGACACTTCATGGCAAAGAAATGGATTCTTGCAAGTAAAAACCAAAATTCATGCCTTAGATGGTCACTTGAATAAAAACGGAATTATTGTGTAGATTCTAAGAATTTTATAAACATATTTCGTGGATTTTTTAAAGCTATACGAAACATGTAGGTATATGTGCATAATGCTCCCCTCTTCGTTCGTGTATGGAACGCAATAAAACATCAGGTCTTTCAAAATGGTAATCTGAATTCCAGCCGCCAATAACCTGAATTGGACATTCCAATCTTTAATATAACATTAAAATTGGTATCAATTGCATTGCGTTTGAAATCGTGACCGAGTTTTGTCCTAAACCGACAACATGTATGCCTTCAGATTTCTGTTATTTTCATCGATGTACCATACGAGATCGCAAATATTCTAATAGGAAATTCTTTGAGAGAAAGAGAACCACACCAAAATTGATTGAAAATAAAATTGAGTGGATTAGCTGGGCGCAGGTACGTTCTCATCGATTCGGGGTACATACGAATACGATTGATGATAACTTATTATGTGTTTTAAACTTGGAAATGTTAAGCCTGAAAGCTCGAACATGTCATGATGTCTTTCAAGATGCAATGTAGCAGTGAGTTATGCATGCACCTCATCAGTTGTTGGCATTTTGGCATATTGGCATATATCGGGGCAACGTGCAATCAAATCTCATGATCACATAATATATGTCATCTTATAGGTAACTACGAAGTGGATCTGATTAAGTTTTCAGGTTTATCCTATTTTAGGCCATTGTTTCAACCTGTTCCAGCTCCAGCACAAGTGAAAAAATATGATTAAATTCTTTTTGTTCGGTCGGCCTTAACCATTTTGCATAAAATCGTAGTAGTGACGGTATGTATGGATGAACCATCGAAAAACGTATCAGTGCATTGTAATGATACGCTATTGATGATACTGGCATGTCGGTCACAATCAAACTGTGAATCATGCAACAATCAACTTCGAAAGGGGCAAGGCCGTCTTTTCTGTGTACATCTGATTGAGTTGAGACGAACTGCTTGCTGTACTACTAAAGGCATAGCAAGCTTCAAGTCGTCTGCGTCTGGACCAACGTGGAACGACTGGAGGAGATAGAAAATGGAAGATGATTGGAAGATTGCGGTAATTTGGCGATTACAAATATCGAGAGCAAGTTTGAAACAAAACGATTTCTATACGCAGACATAGAAAACTTCGACATGATTCAGCTACGAGGCTAAGCGTTTTGTCCAACTGAGAGCTCCGACAAAGCTGCCCGAGTGATCTCTGCAGGTCGTCTGCAAGTGAAACAGAATGTCAACTATTCCAACTGCGCTTCAAATACAACTCAATACCGTAACATTTCAACTTCAAATCCCAAATTATGATGTAGGGATATATGCATATGATTTCACCCTGTTTGAAACATGATTGATGTTACAGTGCGATGATTAAATAGGTACTTTAATTCAAGCATGTATTGATAGTTTCATAAGGATCAGCAGGAGCATGTACCATTTGTAAGGGAAAAAGATATGAATCACAATCAGTGAAGAGCTGCCATAAGTATCAATGCTCCAAATTCATTCGTATTGTCAGAAAAGACTGTAAGTCAAAATTGAATATTGAAATCCCTGTTGCACTAATGAACAATATGATATTGAAATCACTATAGCTTGCAGTGAGAACACTGAGAACATATATTGCGTAAGAGGGAGTGTCCCCGGGGTCAGGATGATAATCATGCCCCCTGCGGGGAACACACACTTGTTTGCAAATATATAAAAACACGATGCCGACGCGGATGCCGTTGAAGCGGAATCATTGTAAATTCGCAAATAAAACAAAGCTGTTTGGCAGGCACATAATATTTATTGTTACACATACAAAATATATAAAGAATAGCATATTTTCACTTTATGAGAATCCTCTGTGGTACAATAAAATGAGTTATTACTCCATATCCATTTCAGTTCGCAGTTATACAAATATTTTGTTAACAAACGAGAGGAATTTTGATGACGACAATTTCATGAAATATCATTTAACAAGGACGCGATGATGAGAACGAATAGCGTCGCGCTGTGGTATGGTGGCATGAATTATGCATGATAGAAATCAAAAGCATTCGCAAAACTGCAGTAACATTTTTGTTAGAAATAAATGTGATCTCGATTTGATAAAAGTATGCAAGGTGTTTTGTCTTGAATTGCATAAAAAGTTCGCTCCGGAGTTTGAGGCTAATTTATAACAACACTAAACACTAAAATTCGCAAATGAGTACGTGTGCAGTAATCTATGTGTACTAATACTTGCAGGCATTGGCATTACGTGATGCGTTGGTGTAGATGTGCATAAAACGTGTCGTTTTTCATATAATTTTCATTGTACACTTATGCATCCTCTGAATTCTGTGAGGATTTTAAAGAAATGGCTATGAATGTCATTCATTTCACATTTATCAAAGTTATAATAATCAAGAGCGTGCCGCTCGACTACTTGGTGCACTGGCACAGCCACCGACGACGACGAGCAGCGACACATCAGTTTCTCTCTAAATCTACATCTGGCATAATAATGTTCCCCTAATTTTACATTGAATTTCATCATTTTTTATTAATAAACGTACGGAGTAAGTTCGTGAAATGCTCGTGTAATGGTCTCGAAATGTGTAAGTTATTAATTTGCCAACTTTACTTCGCACAATTTGCATATGAGAAGGACTATATATTATGTTGACAAGATAGACATGCGAATGAATCACCTAAAAATATGAAGCGAATAAAGAGTATAACTCTCAGATATTTACTCCATTTTATGCTCATTTAAAATTAAATTGTATCAGTTTTGGAATATATACATAAATATTGTGCAAATATGCATACTGCAATTTTAGTAATAATGAGTTGATATGAAAAGCCATTTTAATACAAGGCAGAGTTTAAGTAATCTCTCATTCAGAGAGATCTCACTCAATGAAACAAGTTGAAATCAAATTAATGCAATCGTTCAATTTAAGGGCTAGTTTACTTCTCTGACCAAAGTGTGGACAATGCATGTAGATTATTATTTCAAACCGCAAATACCGAATCTTGCATATATATTTCTTTGAAAACAAGCTGCAATTTGCTTAATCGAGTAATGTTTTTACATAAGATATTGCTTAATAATCCATTTGTAAATGTCCTTACTCCTACGAACATGAAGGCATTTGTAGCAAACAAATGGTCCACGGTCCACATGATGAAAGGACAAAAAGGATTCTGACAGCTCTAAGGCAGGACGCATACTTTATATTCGCAAAAGCAAAAACATATAAATCGTATGACCATTTTCTTGAAAGAGCATATAGCAAGCAATAGCAAGGAAGTATAATTATTCATCAACAATTTATCTTTTAGAGTAAATCCTGATTGCTATTTAGCAATCTTGAAAAGTCCCGTATTTTGGTAACAATACAATGCAGTTTCATTTGTGAATGCATCTTTCCAGTTTCGATAAAGCCTATGGCTTAGGGCTTAGTACGCATTTCATCATGATTTTAAAAACGTTTCTTATATACTTGACGCATCTTCATTTTTTATTCATTTTTATTTTATTAGTCTTTTTTATACATTTGCTATGAATTTTGGAATTCTATACGTCTCATATGCAAAAGTCTCTCGCTTTGTAATGTCCAATTCTACGCCGATGTAATCGATTTCAAGACAAAAGGGACCATCAACTTTTCCTGCTGCAATTTGAAATGATGCTACTTTATTTAGGGGTACCCGTTCTTGAAAATCCTGAATTCTTCCTTTACTTCCCATGATAAACTTACTAAACGGAATCTGCGAAAAGGTAAGCAATAAAATTTATTACATTTTAATTATACATGCTTAAGAATTTTTTAAGCTTAAAATTGGAATGATGAATGAGTACGATTTTTAACCCTACCTTAACGTATTGCCAGTATGGACCACCTCTAGTAAATAATACGTAATGATACACATCGTTCCAAGTGATATCGAAGTATCCAGCAGTTGAGATGTTAAGGACATACGATCTCCCATCACCTCGAACTCGCATTATGAGGTGCGAGTAACAAGTCCAATCGTGATAAGTTTTTCTTGCAAAGGATTTCTAAATAAAATCAAACATCAATAAAATGTTCACACTGCACCCTTTCACTTTCACCCTTTAAGTTTTCTGCAACAATTTTATCTGAAGCCAGAAAAGTATTTTTTTTGTATTCTGCACAAACCATTGGGCGATTGGATTTCATGATACAGTAACCAGCATTTTTAACTCTTCCATCCTTAGGTGCAGTGGTATTTACAAATCCACGAAATAGTCCTCTACCTGACATGGATAGGAAATTAATTAAAACCTATTTGTATACCTGATAGCTTCAAGAAGACTGATTGTTATAATAATCTATGCACCTGTGGGACCTATAGTTAGATCGCATCTACTAAATCCTTCATTATGTTCACTGTCACAAAGTGTAGTCCAGTCCTGCAACGCATCTGCTTTCTCAAACTTCCACTGTATGTGGCGATCTCCTATGAAATTGATTACAATTAAGCGTAGTTAGTGTTAACCTTAAATATGCACAAAATACTTTCAAAGATTATCTTCCAAATTATACCTGGAGTCACGTACAAATGCGCATCATCCCCCAACCTTTCCTTCCACTCTACTGCCCACTTGCCGACTTCTTGTCGAAGTTCCTTAAGCCCATCCTTCAACCCCCACAGATTTTCTTTTTGCAACTAAATAAATTCCCCAGAAATGATTAAATTAATGCCACGCAATTCGATAATTTGTACTTATGAATAAATAAGTCTTAGTCTTATCAAAATTACGACAACGGACCTTATCAATTTCCCTATGAAATTTCTTGTTTTTATATTCTCCTCTTGGATTTGACTCCCAGAACCTTCTGCAACAGCATGACTGATGTATTCCTCTCCGACTCCCAATCTGACTAGAAAATAGTGAATCGTTATCTTTAGCTATAGCTGGTGCAGCGACGATATTCCCACAATTTGTGTCCTGAAGTCGCAGCCGGTGTATTAAATATTTCGCCCTTTGTGCTGGGATCCTTGTAATTCCGTTCATTTCGACAGGGTCAGGAGAAACTCCAGTGTCATTAGCAAACTTAATAGACGAGGACTGAGATGATAAGTGCTTTTAGTTTAAATAAATGCGTTCGAAACGCTTTCGATTTTTCGATTCCGACCCTTTCCAAACAGCTGAAACCTTTGATACTCGTTTTAGAAGAACTGCGATGTCTGGGATGCGTAGATACATGGGCGCAGGTGTAAGTGCAAGTGTAAACAAATAAAGAAATCGAGCATGTATTCGCCTGGACCGGTACAAGTTGAAGCACGAAGCCCCACAGGAGAACATCTTTGGGCGGACCTTTACGAGATCTTTTATGCGACAAAAGTGTTTACGCATCCATCCGATCGCCAAGAAAGACATTTGTAAAGGACACGATTCAAGGAGTCAACTTTTTCTTCAATTTTACGGATTTAAAAATTGGATTTGAGGAAAAAGACGAAAATAATTTTGTTTTAAAGTTTTGTTCTCGAAACTGGACTGCGTGGATTATTTCAACGGGCCACTTTACCATAATCTCAAAGTTGTAAGTGATAAACATATGATTACGGATCATTCTTGTCAGTTAGTTTATTTCCTGGAGCTTTCCATGAATTGAAATTTAATTAACGAAAGATATTGAGTTGCATGTGAAATTTACGCTACTAGTGTATTTATATTCGTACACCCGTTTAGTCAAAGTATTTATTAATTTATTTGTAATTGTGGATATTATTTAAGTTGAATACTCACACTCAATTGATTTATTTGTTCCTTTTTAGGTAATTATATAGATGTTGGTTCATTATTGTTCCGACTCTCCAGCATTATTATTAACTCGATAACCGAGCTCTACTTGGGCTTTTGAATGGTCGTGCCTGTCACCTGGTGCCATAAAAGAAGACATTAAATCGGGAAGAGCCCAATTAAGATGGATCTACAAGGAGGGGAAGACTCCGGTTTGGAGTTTGAAGACAGCAACAATGCAGTGGATGATTCCTTGCAGCAACTCAGTGTACGTTTTTAATTGAATTGTTTCAGTTCAATCAATATAAAAGTTAGCAAGCAAGAAGTAAACTAGTTCTAATTTATATTTCGTTTTGATTAAAGTATCAACAGGATAGCGGGGAAGACGTCGATGAGGGTATCAGTATAGGCCTTCCGCAGAATCCTTTTATGAATCCAGTTGTATTGCAACCAGTTGCTTTTGTGGGCGGAGTAGGACATATACCTCCTCATATTCAGTTACAACAAGCTCAACAAGCTTTCCTTCTCCAGCAGCAGCAACAGCAGCAGCTAGATTTGGAACTGGAACCGGAAGCGATTCGCGAAGAAGTAGCGCATTTAGTCGTAAATCCACCTGCTGCGGAAGAACACCGGGTTGTAATTCCAGAAAATGCAGATTTTCAATTAGAACAAGCAGGTGACGCTAATAATAATGACCAATCTGAAGATGCAAATAATAATACTACAGACCCAGCTTTGCAACAGCTTCAGCAACAACAACTTTTGCTCCAGCGGCAACAGCAACAAAATAGACAAAATGTGAATCATAATTTATCGGAAACTACGTCTGATTCAGGAATTGACAATGGTGGAGTGAATGGAAAAGATAAGAAAGACAAAAGGAAAAAGAAGAAGAAGAAAAAGAAAAATCGGATGGTAACTGTAATTGGAGCTGATGGATCATTCAGAAAAGAGTTACCGGAAGGTGAAATGGTAAATGGGGGTAAGAAAGAAAATGGAGTGGCTGATGGAGATGAAAATGATGAACCAGAAGAAAATGTGGAAGTAGAGTAAGTCCTAAATTTCACCGAACAATTTAATTCTGAATATCAAAAAATTTTAAACATTAATGTTAAACCTTTGAATGTTTACAAAAACATAGGTACGTTGCGGAAAAGTTAGAGCTCAGTGTTTTTGATCCAATGTACCGAGCGTTCGCGCATGTGTTCGAAAACTTTCGCATCAATGATGCTTCTTTGAAAGGGAAAGGGAACGATGATGATGAAGATAGTAAGACTGAGGACTTATCTGCTTTGAAAAAAGTTCCGAAAATTGATTTGGATGATGAACCAGAAGAAGTAAGGGTTTCGGAATGCATAAACCACAGCTACCGCAACGTGTTTAAATTAAATGATTAATTTTATTAATTGATTGTGGTTTTGCAGAGAAAGGATGACGAGAAACCGAAATTGTCAAAACGTAAGCTGAAAAAGCTAACTAGATTGTCGGTGGCAGAATTAAAACAAGTAGTTGCAAGGCCTGATGTTGTGGAAATGCACGATGTAACGGCCAAAGATCCCAAGTTACTCATTCATCTGAAATCGTACCGAAATACAGTCCCTGTTCCTCGTCATTGGTGTTACAAGCGGAAGGTAAAATATAAAACTGTTAATATAAAATTCTATATGATTGTTTGATTGCAAATAAAAATGGTAGGTAAATATTATTCAACTTGTTATGTTATAAATGTTATGAATATTTTTGTTGTTAAAGTATTTGCAAGGGAAGCGTGGTATCGAGAAAGCACCATTTGATTTACCAGGGTTTATCAAGAAAACTGGTATTATGGAAATGCGAGCAGCTCTTGCCGAGAAAGAAGATCAGAAAACCCTGAAAGCTAAAATGCGAGAAAGGGTTCGGCCGAAAATGGGAAAGATTGACATTGATTATCAGAAACTTCATGATGCTTTCTTCAAGTAAGTTTTGTATTGCTATCATATATGTGACCATTCTACTGACTTGCAATGAATTGATCATATTTTCAACCCATGTTTGATTGAATTCCAGATGGCAGTCAAAACCAAAAATGACCATTCACGGGGACCTGTACTATGAAGGCAAAGAGTTTGAGACTCGCATGAAAGACAAGAAACCTGGAGAATTATCGGATGATCTGCGGACTGCACTAGGAATGCCAGTAGGCCCCACAGCTCACAGAGTACCTCCACCATGGCTTATTGCGATGCAACGTTATGGGCCACCTCCTAGTTATCCCCATCTTAAAATTCCGGGATTAAATGCACCTATCCCTGAAGGTTGCAGTTTTGGTTACCATGCGGGAGGTTGGGGAAAGCCACCAGTTGATGAAATGGGTCGACCTCTTTATGGAGACGTATTTGGGTTGATGAATCAGGACGATTCGGTAAGTTCATAGTCCTAACTTCGAGCAACAGAGGGGCTTAGTAATTAACACTATGGCATGTTTTGTAATTCGCAGGCACTAGCGGAGGAAGAAGCTATAGATAAAAACCTATGGGGAGAGCTCGAGTCGGAGGAAGAGTCTGAAAGCGAAGAAGAAGAGGAGGAGGAGGAAGAAGAAAAGGAAGAAGATGAAACTGCAGTGGTTGAAGATAGTGGATTGCAAACTCCAGCTGAAGGACTTGCTACACCCTCTGGATTTTCTAGTGTTCCTGCTGGTCTAGAAACTCCAGAAATGATAGAACTCAGAAAGCGTAGGATTGAACAAGACATGGAAGGGTATGTTAATGTTAAATATGACTTTCTAGCCCAAGCTTTTTAGTTTCTACGATTATACGTCGTAACAATAGAAAAGTGGATTATATTTTACAACGAACGAGTCCTTATTTAACAAAACTTTTTTCTGACAGAGGCGAGACTCCATCCTTGTACACTGTGCTACCTGAGAAGCGTGTCGATCGTATATCTGGAGCTATGATGGCCTCGACTCATGTGTATGACCTCGCTGGAGTAAAGGAGAAATCTAGAGCGCCTGGCTTTGCCGGCATGAAGGACACAAGTACTGTCGAACTGGCCCTTGATCCCTCAGAACTTGATTTGGTCGATACTGCCGCGATGGAAGCCAGATATGAGCAGACACTTAAAGAAAAACAAGCATACTCTCAAGGAGAAGATTTGTCAGACATGGTCGCTGAGCACACCGCTAAACAAAAGGTATTAATGCAAAATTTACTCATTTATATCATTTACAATATATATTTTTCTAAATAACACTAATGCCAATTCGTACATTTTGTTTCAGAATAAGAGGAAGCGACAAATGCAGCAACAAGATGTGAAGAAAGGAGCCAAGAAGCAGAAGGAATTTAAATTTTAGAAGGTTTGCTTTGAAGTGTAGCGTTTACATGCCCTATGTCTGTAAAAGTATTTCGTTTCGTTTCCCACAGATAATTTAAACTTACGTTTGTATAATCATTTATCTCATCGGAGGTATAATATAAATATTGTCTAAAATGATTGTAAGTCATGTTTCTTTTGATTATAGTTAATCTTTATTAAGTTTTATTAAGAAATATTCAGCTACTACAACAAGCATTCACAAATCAGACGTTCCCATAATTTCTAACAAAACTATATAGTTATTATAGAAGTTCATAAAATCAAGAACGCATGAAATAAAAACAATAAACAATACTTATCTAGCCTAACTTACTCCTATTTATTTAGCTGGGAAATAGAAAATATCCCCACTTGACATTAGTTTTGCGATACAAACGACATAATATATCTTTTTATTCTAACCGTCATTTAGAAAATCATCTCACAAGTTGACCTTCCCTATGTCCCAATACATCTGTGTCAGATACTGTAGTTGATCCGTTATCCGTTGACGATGGAGTAGCTTAAATGAGGTCAGCAACTACAGAGGAACAAAATATGCGTATTCGCTATTAATATTGAACAGTTCAAGTAAAACGGAGATATCGATAACATAACCTTTCCCAGATTTGAATTCGCTTTACCATTCATCGGCATTTCATCTATTTGTGTGGAATAGTACTGCTCAATGTCCCGAAGAATTCTGATATCATCTTCCTTCACGAAATTGATGGCGACACCTTTCCTTCCAAAACGACCAGACCGACCAATCCTGAAAGTCAGACAAGAAATTGTGTTGTTAACTATCAGACATTCACTGCATCATGTATGTACTCCGTATTGCCCGAATAACTTTAAAAGGAGGTTGACTAATGATGTCGTGCATTTGCACTGGACGTACCTGTGAATGTACAACTCACGGTTGTTTGGAAGGTCGTAGTTTATTACAAGGGATACTTGTTGCACGTCGATGCCTCTTGCCCACACATCTGTTGTAATAAGTACTCGCCTGAAAGCAGTAAATAATTCTAGTTAACTTATGTATATTAACACAATTTGCAGTTACATGTAACTAATCTCAACTAATCTCTATATTTATATTTACTAAACTTACGTCTGTTGATTTCTAAATTCTTTCATGATGGCGTCTCTTTCTTTTTGTGGCATCTCACCATGCATTGAAGAAACTGTGAAGTTGCTTTCTCTCATTTTTTCTGCAAGCCAATCCACCTGAAGAAGCAAAGATGTTAATGTTAATATTTAATTAAAATTAAATTGCGTAAGAGATTAAAGGGCGTCATTAAAGGAGATCAAAATTGCAGGTCTCGAAAACAGTAATGTAGATGCTAACCTTCCTCTTGGTGTTACAGAAAATAACCGCTTGTGTGATGGTGAGTGTATCGTACAGGTCACACAATGTGTCAAATTTCCATTCCTCTCTCTCAACTGCCACGAAGAACTGCTTAATTCCTTCCAGTGTCAATTCGTCACGTTTCACCAAAATTCGAATTGGATCCGACATGAATTTGCTTGTCATTTCTAAGATTTCATGGGGCAGAGTTGCAGAGACGAGGACAACCTAAACAGACAATGATTTGACATGTACTCTAATTCACCACATGAGTAGTAGAAAGAAAGTATTCGATAATTAAAAGTAAATTACCTGAGTTGAAGGAGGCAAATACCGATACACATCGTAAATCTGTTCTTTGAATCCTTTGTTCAACATTTCGTCAGCCTCATCAAGAACAAGCATTTTAATAGATCGTGTACGAAGACACTTCCGACGGATCATATCTACAGAGTCGAAAGAGATAAATGTATCAAATTTGACTTAGACTGCCTGCTGAAACCACACAAAGCACGATTTTCCGAAAATTCTTAACTTACCAAACACTCGGCCAGGAGTTCCTGAAACAACATGTTGACCGTAATCAAGCTTCCGAATGTCTTCTCCAAGATTGGTTCCTCCAATACAAGCATGACACTGCACACTCATGTAATCGCCCAATGCCAAAATGACCTATAGATAAACGATTTATTAAACATTATATTAGATTTACCATAATTATGCGTCCTGGCAAAAGTCAAATTCCAAACACTCTTATTGTTTAATTACCTTCTGAATCTGAACAGCCAGTTCACGAGTTGGGGACAACACTAATGCTTGCGTCTCCCTTGTAGTAGTGTCTATTGACTGCAAAATTCCAATAGAAAACGTAGCAGTTTTTCCAGTTCCTGACTGTGCCTGAGCGATGACATCTCTCCCCTTAACAATCGGTTTAATGGCTCGCTGCTGAATAGCTGACGGCTTGTCAAATCCTAAGTACAAACAATGTAACATTAATTACTGCGTCCGGCATTATTTTTATTTTATCTTCAGTTGTCAGTTATGGAATATATACCAAAACCTATAGCTTATATACACATACCATACGCAAATATTCCACGAATGAGGTCTTCCTTGAGACTCATGGAGTCAAAAGATTTAACAACTTCGACATTGTCACTAGTTTCAAACTCGACATTAGCGAGATCGTCAAGATCCGTCTCAATGACGCGTCTTGAAGTAGTTGCAGCCATAACTGGTCTGGTATATTTCTGAAAACTACATACAACAAATACAATATTTAACACACTTTTACTAAATCAATTCATAATTTAATAAATAAAAATTAATTTTAAAAATATTTTCTACACGACACAACCACAGTAATAGTAAACAATTATAAGTTTCGGACTTGCACTTGACACACCGAATTTTTTTCTTCATGCAATAATACAAATGAATGATTACACCTTACCTTTCGTTTTCTAGCCTTCCAATGAAACTTACTGCGCCTCAAGTAATCAGTGTCGTAATTAATTTAATTACTTAACTTTGCCACTATTTTATAGTTTACTTTTGACCTTGTCAAGTTCTCAGCACTAATTTCCGGCACCAACACACTCCCTTTCTCATCTGAAAACACGTAATAAACCAACAATCTACTCGATTTTGTTGATGATGCTAGTCTCCTTTTCAAATAAATCCGCCTATCCTTCTGTGTGGGAAAGCTTTGGTGGGGTTTCCTGAGACAAACGTTGTCTTACAGCAACAAAGACTTCTGCGAGAACGCTTCGCGTCTCTCAATGAAACGATCTACAAACAAGCATAAAAAATCCATGCGTAAACGCACTTTTGAGTGATTTTTCTGGGAAGACTGATGACGACGAGATTTATCGATTTTTAAAATTTTGTTGTATAAAATGGCAATTAAAACTAAAAGTCTATAATTACTTGCTGATTTAATCGTGCAGTGAAAAGTGCATCATTCTTCGGGTAATTATTTCTACATTTAACCTTCGATTTCACATCGGAAATTATAAATTACAAAATAAATTAGTGAATAGTGGACCTGGATCGTGTGACAAGAGGAAGCTTCATCATTTTAAGAATTTTGGAAATTAATTTAATTAACTCGCCATTCTTGAAATTATTGAAATGCAATACAGTTTGCTTTCCGTAAACGTTCGTGCTGCTCTGCGTAATAAATGCAGGTTTGTATTGCCCTTTTATTCATTCTTTTTACGATTATTATTAGATACGTAAAGATGCACGAGAATTTACCAGTATTTGAGAATTAAGAATTTGTTAGTATAACTATTTGCAGTTAATAAGGGTTGAACTAACCACAGATTTCATTTGAAATCGCATTTCTATAAACTGCACGAAAAAATAAATGCTGGACTATACTGGAACTGGATTGGCATTGTTCAGCCGTACTTTAAATACAAATTTAATACTAAGTATAAAGACAACCTTTGGATTTCATCAGTGAAAGGACATACGAAACATGACTGTGGTTTCTTGGGGTGGCAATCTTGCATGCGTGTTATCTTCGTAGTACTGCATATCTCTCGTAATGTTGACGTTATAATCAGGGTTAAGATAACTCCTAAAATGTAAGATAATTAAGTTCAGGTGCTTTCACCCAAGACATGTATTTTTGCTTCTCACGGACCGGATGCAGATGGTAGTTAGAACTCGAACTTACATATTATATGGTCACATTTATGTTCACAGGACTATAAGCTTCTAAGTAAAGGTTTAGGTAGGTACCGGGTGCATATGTGTGGAAAGAAAGCCACAGGAGCATTCGTACATGAAATATTCCGAGAGGACGATGAAAGACCAAGACCCATAACGGCCACAAAATAATGCTATGCTCAGTGAGTAGTATATTTTTATATGATTGTACATGTTTTCCCAAACGTCGCATTCAATTTTATGGTATGGTTTGGCACAAGACAGGGCACAAGCCACAGATGGTGGGTTGAAAGGTATCAGGTTTCATTTCAAGAAGACGAAATCCGAGAGGCGAAGTGATACAACTGCAGGGGCAGAAAAGAAGCTCTGAAAGCATCATGCCGATATCCAAGAGTGTATGCTTATATTTAGTTTTTTTAGCTTCTTGTACTTCTGTATGTTATGCCATTCCCATTACCCAAACTAAACCCTTCCTTTATCGTTGGTCTTCAAGATAAAATCGCAAGTGTGTAACTTGCATTATATAACTTCTTATACTTGTTGGTGAAACTTTATGGAAAATACAAGTTTGCCGAAGTTGTACGTACATTTACTACGCATTTAAAAGTTGAACAAGAACAATATGACGTCGAGAGCAAATAAGACTAGTCTAATGTCTTAAGAAAAGAAAATTAATCTTATGATAATTATTCATTTGATTGTGAGCACCTTATTGCAAATTTCTCGAGTCTTTGAGGAATGTACACGTCTTCTCTTCACTAAAACTGTGTGTCTTTTGACGTAATGCCTTTTGGTACCTTTCCGATGGATGAATTTCATGAAAGTCTAGTATAAAACATGAGAAATGCCTATTCGATTCTGTATTTCAGTTTAATTGTACAATTGAACCCTGCATGGTTTGCTGTTTGCTTTGATTTTTTGGGTAGGAACTTCGTTGGTGATTTGATTGTGAATTGGAATGTTGCTTCTTTATAGATTTACTTCAAATGAAAGCCGTTGTCGAAACGTGTGTACAAATGAGAATGAGAAGTACGCAACCATTGCATGTTTATAGCTGTAATACGATTAATTTTTCGTACTTGTATTGTTTTACTTTTTACCAGCCCAGTTTACAAGCATTATTAGAGTAAGATATACACATATGAAAATAACAAAATCCGATTGTTTACTGCATAATATCTAGTTTAATCTAAGTGATGGTGTTGATGATGAAACATTGCTCATGAAAAGAATGCGAGAGAGACCGGTTTTGACATTGCCTTGCGGACAAGTTAAACAACTTGGACGTTTTTTGGGCTCGGATTCCCTTTTACCTTGTCTCAAATATGGACAATGAACATTTTCGTACATAATTCAAAGGGTAAAGTATGCTCTTTTCGGTCTCTGGGAGTGTAAACTACAATACAAAATGTGAGAGGAAAAGAGCGAAGAGGAGTGCCATTAAACTCTATGTAAAATAAATTCAATCTTCTCTCTCTGGAATGAAAGGAAAAACCGTAGGTGAGTGATGTAAACATTGTATTAGAGAGACGATAGTGTATGTAATTGTAAACCTGATAGCACTCTCATCATCTTCAGTCTTTGCGGAATTAGATGAGTGTGCTATGCACATACGTATATTCGTTCCGTTCATTATATCACCAGTCAAGAGGAGGAGAGGAGCCATATAGCAGAGAATCATGATGTGTCGGCATTCGGCATCTCAGTAAAGTACAGAACATATATTTATATCGGAGAGAACAATATCCGAGGAAGTATTAGATGTTGTATAACGCGTTTTAGTATTTGGGTGAGAAGAAAATGAGGAGGGACTCTCTCATGAAAGAAAACTCGAAGGGATGTCTTTGTCTTCAGGATAAGATTGTGGTTGTCTCTTTTAAGTTGTACGGATATAATACGCGTTGTTGGGTAAAATGGAGTACCTCTGATCTTGTAAGGCACACGCTTGCTATATTTAAGACGCTAAGTGATTTTAGAGCTGAGTTTTAAGTTTTAAAAATGGATTATAATATGTGATGGTGGATGCACGCTGCATGCATGCATCCTCCCAACCCTATGCCTTTTCTTCGTTTTCTATTCTCTCTCTCTCTGGCTAACAGTAGTTATTTTGGCTGACATATAGGGGAGCCGATCTTGTAGCATTTTTTTTATGTTTTGTTCGTGTTAACAGGCTTCTCTTTGCTCGTATAAAAGTAGTTACGTGGCATGCATGGCTTCAGACTTGATGCTGCACACATGCCTGAAGGGATACTTGTATGTTTTATTTAAGATGGCATGCGATGGAACTTATCTACCGCTGACTTGTGTCTAATAGAAAGGGCATATATGAAAAGAAATGCATGGCACACTCTTGGTGTCTCACACCAGTGGCTCGTTCCTCGTTTTTATTATTATGACCATTCTATCATCTGCCCTCCTATGTGGTGTTTTTTCTCTCGTGTGTGTCATACTGTTGTTCTTATACCGACGACTCCTTATTATGTATTCGCCTCTCTTTTTTTAACCACATACATAATATATCTTGGTATATAGCTATAGGACGCGCGCTGACTATGTCCGTCCATTTGGACTTTTGGGATTCATTTTAATCTTTGCTTCTATGAATGCACTAATGTACGTAATATGCGATATGCAGCAACCAGTTTCATGTGATGCGCTTCACGCGTCGTTGATAAATGGTTCTGATTTTTTTTTCCTTGTCTACTCCTAATGGTGTTTTCGATTCAACTTCACTCCAACTCCATGGACCTTTATGTCGAGATCATGGGAGCAATCATTCAATTGTTGTTTTCATCCGTGCAATACAATGAAACATTAACCCGTTCAGTTTCAAGGTGCATATAATTTCGCCGTTGTTTCCAGAATTTTGTGCTAATGCTGCAATCAGCTCGGTTAAAAACATCCAGAAAAATGTAATCGCGTTCGCGTCATGTTTCACATAAGTTTCTTTTAGCGCAACTGCATTGATTTTAATTAGAGAGCATATTACGCACGTATGTAACTATGTACGTATCTCTCCATTGATCTGATTTAGGGAAGAGTTTTTTTCCTTATACGCCATGCATGCATCATGTCAACGGCTGTGCGGACTCCGCACACTAAAGACAAGAAACAAGTAGAAAAAAGGTGTGTGGGGTGTGGGAAGGGAAAATGCAATGAGTGAGATCTTGTTTTATGATGCATCAAATCCACAAGACAATTCACGAAGCTGCCACGCTACTCGAGAGCGAGATTTTTTTGGGCAGAGTGAGTGAGAGAGAGAGAGAAGAATGTGTGATGTGAGATGTGATACTTGTGTGCGTTTTTGGTGAGTGAGAACGCTGTTGCATATAGCGCACCAGCGAGAAAAGAACTTCATTGTTTCCATCATTCATCTAGTATGTACATTCACGCGTCTTTTCTACCACAACAAGGATGAGAGATGTGGATGGTTGATCTAAAAAGTGAACTCAACAAGACATGATATCATGATAAGTTTGCCTGTGCTCAGAGCTCACTCTCGTCTATAGCTCTTGTTGAATCGTTCCCGTTTGTATTTTATGTGAACAAGTCTATGCGACTTCACACAAAAATGCTCATCCCTAAAGTCCATCCATTTTCACCGTAGGTATACACATTATATCCCGATGCAATTGCTACCACACTCCTTTCTGCCTACTATGGATAATATGGCATTGGCCACAAAAACTTTGTGCATAAGAGGTTCACAGAGAGCTATTACCAGATTGCCACCAGCAGAAGCAGCTTTTTTACAATCACAACACACACACACACAAAACCCCAAAAAGAGCTCTTGCACCTCTCTCAAAATTTTGTACATATAAAAAGGGAAGAGGCTATATAACAGCATATTATGCAGGGTTATGGGTAAAATATGACTAAGATGTTATTGACTACGTTCTTGTGTTCTGTGTACAATTAGTAGCTGGTCGTCCGTCATTCCTGAATTGAAAAGTAGTTTTCTTTTCTCTGATCTCCATTGAGCTGTTACAACTTATGTATATATAATACAATTGAATGTTTTTTAGTATATAGTCAAGAGTCTGTATAGATGTTGAAGAGAGAAAAATTTGCTAAAAAAGAAATCATGGAAAATATGTTTTAGTTTTCACTGGAAGGTGTCTTACAAAAAAATTTGAAACATCTTTTCTCTTGCTGTGGTAGACACACACAGGCACTCCAAAGTGTGATTTGTAAATTTGAAGAAAAAAAGTTTTTACCCGTGAGCTTTGTGTGGAGGCGCAGCATTAGAGATGTGAGAGATAAGCAATTATAATGTGAAGTAACATATGTATAAGTGGTTTTAGCCTTATCTTGTGGCAATGATAAGTTTATGAGATTAGTAAGAGAACCTTGTTCAGTTGGCAAATGCATAGAAATGTGAGCGTGTGCGAGTGTGAATGCATTTGTGATAACGAGAGCAGTTCAAAATGTCACTTGTACATCAGTCCAGCAGCTTTATGTCAACCGAAGAGAAAATTATAATTAATCTATAATCTGTTTCCTCCTCTTGCTTGATAAAAGAGGAACGCTGAATATGGAGGACAGGAACAGTCAATATGAGGTATGCCGTGAAAATCGCAATACTCCAAATTTGTTGTGGTGAAAGCAACATCCCCTTTTGCAAATGCTTTGTATATGTTTAATTTAGCTGCTTTGTCAGCTAGCAGAACATTAGTTCAGAAATTTTCCTGCAAAATACATCATCGTTATACCATGCTATCAAGTTTTGTATAATTTTATAAGGCATACATGAAGTATGTGCAAAGATATAAAAAAATTATACGATTATACATCGTACACCTTCAATCATTGTTTCATATTGTTGTAGGTGGTGACATGGGCGGAATAAGTCGTTGCACTAGAAAACTAAAGTATCATGGATCAAATGGGACCAACAATGCAAACAGAGTCAATGCAACAAATCACATAGACTTTAGAATTTACTACCCACAACCTATAACGAAGATTCCTCTGAAAGCGGAATGGGAAAACACCATTCTTGTGATACAAAAGGGCGTATAATCCAATTTTCAATGCAATGCAAATGCATCAACGCAATCAATGAGTCGTTCAGCAGGTGTTTCCAATTAGCTGAAATACGTTAACCGGGCCAATGCAAATAATGTCCAGTCCCAGTATGAGTGATGCGGCGGACACTCCAGTATCAGGGTCTATGGGGAGCCCAAGTCCTCACAGTCCAGCTTCCACCTCAAAGCAAATTTTGGATTTTAGCAAAAAGGAAATTTGTGAGGAGTCAGATTCGACGAATGGGATCCAGTCAAAAAATTCCGAACACACGGAAAGTGAAAGGAGTATTAACTCTTCACCAGCAACTTTAGTGCCAACACCTAGATCTACTCCGCCAATGAATGGAATACTTACTCCACCGAATGATGCTGAAGCAAACAACGAACCTAGTAAGCTTGGCAAACCTGGTGGAAGACTGAAGTTTTTTAAAGGTATGCATTTTACCATAATAATATGAATTAAGAATTAGACCTCTGAAAAGGTACTAATTTAAGTCATGTTCATGTTCCCGTAATTCAGATGGAATACTTTGCTTGGAGCTAACCCATCATGGCGAAGGTGAAAGGACAAAGTGGGTGCAGATTCGAACGAAAACAGTTTTTCCAACTTTAGTACATGCAGTCAAAGAAGCAACCATTCCTTGTCACTCCACTCCGTCCTCCTTCGCCAGTCCCTCATCGTTGACACATAATAACCCAGTCGGGAGTTCAACTTCTCATAGCCGTAAAAATGCATTCAAATTAACGGATTAAGTACACAATTATAAATTTTTAGAGCTTTTAATGAAATATGAAATTTGCATGCAGTTTCAGATGACGCGTCGTCGATGTTATCATCTCCTAGAACGCGCGAGAGTCATTGGAAGCAACCAGTGCCTCAAAGAGGAGTATCTACCTGCCTTGAGTTCTACATGAAACCAGCCCCTTGTGTCTTTAAAGTTCGTAGTAAATTGCCAGAGTTGTCCAACTCTCAGGATCAACTAAGAAAAAGATGGCCTTATAACACTAGGAGGACCGATATTTTCATAAAACTTGAAAGCAGTGTCCAGTGTTGCTGTGATGAAGTATCTCGTGTACTTAAGGACAATAGAAATAGGAGTAGTGATACTAGTAATAGAACTGAAGAAAGTAACATAGACAGTGACAGTTCAAGTCAGAATGCGACGAAACCTACAAAAGCCCGAAGTTTGAAACAAGGCAAGTTATCACTTCCCAACGTTGTGGAACACCTGATGAAATTGGCAGAAAGCCAAAAGCTAGTAAGAGAGGTGAACAAAATTAGTAAATCAGAAAAATCACACATCAATTACAACGGTTCTGGAAAAAGGCATGCCTCCGCGAAGCATTCTGTACCTACACCTAAGAAACGCCTATTTAATGAAGTTGAACCAAAGGAATCTACAAGTGTCCGTCCAAAAAAGAAGTCTCCTAACCGTAATCATGATGTTGGAAAAACTATCTTAAATGTTCCTGGTTTAAACAGTGAGTTTTACAAGCGATCCTCTGCTCCAAGGACAAGCAGATCTCCGGGTGGGTTTTCTCCCTTGTCAGGTGCGGATACAATCGACTCCAGGAGTTCGCGGAGTGCATCTGAAGGTTCTGGTAACAGAAGAAATGTTCATAGTCCTCATTTTGGTGCCAAATCAGTCTCGTCTGGTACAAGTTCAAGTAGTACCCTTTTAAAGCCAGGTTTACCTGCCGAGCTTGTAGATCACTTTTCTTCACTTGCTGGGAGAAATGCACACAGTATACGCGATGAGCACATATCTTCCAGGCACCAAGGTGTTTCACTTCATCAAGAAGAGCAGAAGTTTTTGCAGCAGCAAACTGTTTCTAAAGCCATTTCCTATACAATTAATTCACTTCTGGGAACTAGTGCAATTAGTGGGGAACCCCCGTCTAGCCTCACAAGGCAAACCGGGCTAGATCAGTCTCGTTACTCGCAACCAAATGAAGCACCTCTTAATATGCAGAATAGCCGGAAGGTAAGCAAACACAATGCAACTCCGCCGTTACCGAGTGGTGTCAACTCTCGACCAGATCAAGATCAAAACTCATTTTTGAGACATTTGCTGGACACCTCTGATCCAATACCATCAATCAAATCTATGGACAGAACGAGCAGGTCGAGAACAAATCCTGTTAAGGATAATGGGCGAAGTAGTGGTGGGAAACCATACAAAACGAACAGTACTCAACATAATCATAATCATGAAGCAACAACCGGAAATAATGTCAATATTAAAACAAAATCTCATGGTACAAGCAATGTTTCTTCGCAGGGGTCACACACGCCCACAAATTCACTCTCTGAAGCCCAGAAACATCTCGCAACTAATATTGCGCTGTCGTCGCTTATGTCATCATTCCAACTTAACCTAGCGCCACCGTATGATTTGCTGAGTAGAGGTGGAAACTCACATTCCGCAGAATCATTGCAGTTGCAGCAATTGCTTCAGTATGGCTCTCTTATTCCAGGAAGTCCCTTTATTCCAATGAATAGTACAGTGGCGGCAGCAATGGCATCATATTTTGGAACTGTACCGAATATTTCTCCGACCGTTCCACCGGTTTCTCAGTCGCCATCTAATATTCGGAGAAATCTTGAAGCGTCCACTCCAAGTCAACGACCATGGCATGGTGCGATGAATGGGAACGCTTTGGATTCTTCACCTCCATTCCGTAACGTCGCGTCAATAAATAGTCAGATTTCACCAGTTAGGTCAAGGCCATCTAGTGCAATATCATCTCATCCAGATGCAGAAATATCATCTTGCGGAGCATTAAATTTAAGTGAGAAGAAAAAGAAGCGAGTAGAAGAAACTCATGATATCGGTAAGTTGCTTATTGATATTAAATTAATTTCTGGATGGCCTCCGTCCTAAATCAATTCTCTAATAATAGGTATGAGATTCCTCCAGACCCTATAACATGCCTGCATGCAGCCGGCACATGCAACCTAGAACCCATTCTTGAAAATAAAACTAAGATTTTCTCAAATACTCTAAAGTCTGAAATTTTGTGTATCTCGGAACTTGACTAGCTAAGCTATTAGAGCGCGCTGCAGCCCCTTTACAGAATGTAGATTTTTATTAAAAACCCAATATTCAATGTCCCAGAAAATATGACCTGGCAGCGTTATAGGGTGTTAATGTTGAAATCGTACTCAATTAATAATCTAATCATGCTTGTTTTTTGTATTTGCAGATGCTCCCTTGGATTTATGCAAGAAATCGTCACGATAAATGTCTTAGGAAATAGATACTTTTAGCGCAATTAGTGTCCTATAGTTAGCCTTAGATCAAACTTACTGTGTACATATATTTATCTTAATTTGTATCGGTGTATTTTTATCAAATATCGTTTCGGTGGTGCCGCAGTTTTAATTATTTCAAATGAAGATTATACATATACATAATAATATATACACAATATTTGAAGAATACTCGATTTTTGATGTCCTTGTATTGTACCTAACAGGCTTTAACTTCCTTTTCCTAATGATGTATGCGCCATGAAGAAATCATCAAGTACTAGAAAATTGTAGTTTATGTCACTGTACAGTTTTTGTATCCGTAAAAAATGCTTTAGTTGTAAAACAAATAATGTCACTACCAGAATCGATATAGCATACCGCTATTTTGTACTGGTGTGACTTCAAAAAGTGGCAAGAGTCTGAGACTTTTTCGTATTCATAGCATTAGAGAAAGCAAATATGTGGTCATACATTTTTATGTCCATTGGGACGGAACTATTATCTCATCAAAAAATTTGGAATCTTCAAAACACGCTAGATGACCTTAATCTAGAGAAAGCATGCCTGAAATCAAGCTTGAATTATAATTATGTTTTGTTGTCGGTTTCATTTCATGTACTTTGGGTAAACCGAAGCCGTATTGCCTTTCTAAGCTAAAAAGAATATTCTTCTGACAAGTCAATTTGAAATTCTAGATGTCGTTATATGTGTAGAGAAATTAACAAAAAAGAAGAAAAGTCACTGTGGACCGTGAGAAACTATATATATCTATTCCAATTCCATATTGCAGGAAATTTTTTATACTGGAAGGCTTATATAATATATATGCAATTATTCATCAATGCAAAAAAATGGCTGAAATGCTTTCATATATATGTTTAGGGAGTAAATAATATCAAAACTGCTAGATATGTTATGTATTTTCCTGATTAAAATTAATCAGGAAATGTTCTTTGTGCCAATTTGTGTTTCAAATAAACCAAAACTGATTTCTGTGTTCTACATTAAGAATGAAAATATGCTGCGTATATGGACATTTGATAAATGAATGCCTTGCAATTCTCTGATATATTATGTTTAATTACAAAAAAGTAAAAGGAAAAAAACTCGAAGTGCCCACTGAAGAAGTGTACCTTCAAACTGCTAAAAATGCGAACTCTGTCTGTGCTAACATAATATTTTGAATTGAAGCAACTGTAGCTTAAATTGGAACAAGTGTCCTTTAGAAATATATGATGTCCTAAAAATGGTGTACAATTTGATGTAGTTGTACTTTTTACTGTGAAATACATACATGGAGTTTATAGACTAATTTCACAGGGTGATCTCGTTTAAACTCTTTGTAATTGGAAATTTTCTTTATGATATAATCATGCTGGTACATATGTGTATTGAGACTTGAAGGATGGCTATATATGTACGTTCTGGAATTCATACAAATTTCATGATCGCTGATCTGATACATGTACTTACTTTACTCTGATTACAAGGAAAGCCATCAAACCAGACTGAATTGATGTGCATCAGTATAATTGTATTATAAAGAAATTTGTCAAAGTTTCAACGAAATCTCTCCCAAATTGTTAGTCCACTGATTAATTATTATAGCTCTGACTATATTACAATAGTCATGTTTTACTCTTCTGATTAGCTGTGTTATTATTCCTTCACAACTTGGGGATATATAGTGAGTAACACACGTCTCGTTATTGTATTAAATTAAGTTCACATACACAAAATGAAATTATTTGATGTAAAAATGCAAAGAAGCATTATTACTGAGATACAGGCAGCGTCGCCGTCGCCTTTATCCATGTCGCTTTTTAATGGAGTACATATAAATTATTGAATGTACAAAAAGTTTAATGCAAAGTAAATCTTATATTATTATATAAATCGTATTAACAGCATTACAGTAGTATGTTTAAGCGAAATGAAATGAATTAAACCGTGTTTTAATGATGTTGAGATAAATTATTGGTCCAAAATTTCAAGAATTTCTGATTTCATAATCAATCTCCGTGAGTGCATAAATTTGCAAATCTCATGATGACGCCTCTCCTCATCTTTTCTTCAAGAATACCAATTAAGGTATGCTGCTGCTATTTCCTGGACTCGACAGTGGACTCGGGTCGTGGTCGAGGACACTTGAAATTCCCCATCGTAAACGTCCCAATCGCATTAATGTGTCCACTTCGCCTTGATCATTGTCATTGTATCTGCAGAGGTAACTCATCCCATATTCATCGTCGTTCACAATATGCGTAAAATAGGGACATGTTTTCTCTGAAATGCTCAATTCGCATACGTCCAAGACATGTAACTTATTACTTCATCTTCTTCTGAGATAATCTATATCTGAAATTTTGCTGTCGTTTGGACTTTAAATGATATTCATATTCATGTTGTTACTCACAGAGGGAATATATAAAGACAAAGCTGCTGCGTATAATAGTATGCATATACTTTATATGTGCGATTGTGTGAATGCGAATATGAATACATATATCTCTCGTTGAACTCAGAGATTTTTTTACGACAAAACAATAATTGCCAAGCTAAAGGAAAAAAGCGAAGCATCTCCAAGTTTCAAGCAAAAAATGGTAAATGAATCGCATGCATGGAATGCTACAGTTCCCAATCTCATTTGACAATACTATTTTCCTCATTTATATGCATATGTATATTGTACGTAAAGGAGATTTTTATTTCTCAGGAGAGATGCCGAAGCCGAGCATTATAGCCTTTCCCCTACACATACAATCCCCATCTTATATATGAGAATAGGAAAAACACTTGGTATTTATTATACACACTCAAAAAAATACTCATCAAAATCCGTCCGTGTGTAATGTCGTCCCCATATTAAAAGTACTTTCGGGTGCACTAGTGCCATTGCAGAGAATTAAAGCTAGGAATAGAAAGAAAAACATATTTATTATGAGAGTACGCAACAACAAAAAGCCAAAAAAAAAGTTTGAGAAGAAAGCAGGGAAATAATGGATATAGAGAAATGAGAGAAGAGGTGGTCTTTTGGTGTGGATGTGGATGAGAAGAAGAGGTGCGAGGAAGTTATGCACAACATAACACGGACGACGGACAGGAGTCGCGGACGAAAGAAACGGATACAAATACACAAGAGGTTCGGTTATACGACGGGGCAAGCACCGCGGAGCGTATGGTTTTGTAGGGGGGATGAGGGCGTAATACATAAGATCCATATTTTGCAAGTAGCCACTCCATGAAAGTTCTTTAAACGGGTTTTCAAATTACATGCTTTGAGAGATAATTTTGGAGAGAAGTTTTTCAAAAAAATCAAGCCAATTTTCGTCAAGGGGCAAGGGGTTTGTATGCAGTTTAATTGTATCACATGAATTTCCAGTTTATGCTGTTTTGATATCCAGATCAAAGTTAAAGTTGGAACTTTGTCATACAAAGTCCTCTGAACACATTCCTGTGAAATTGAAACTTCACCAAAGCATTTTTCACCAACCTCTTTCGACAAATTAACGAGATTTTCTTTCTGCAATTTCACAAACTTTGTTCCCGAAATTTTTGCATGCGCCTTAGGTATTAGTAATGAGAATATTTTTTGAAACGATTGCGTCTAGCACAGAGCACCGATTTGTGGATTTGTCGTTTTTGTTTGAGCGAAACATCCTTTTGAGCAGAATTTTTACTCTTAAAAATAGTGCTTTCATTTCCCTTAAATTCGTGATCCCTCTCTACCCCCGCTCCTGCGGCCTTGGTTAATACCTAAAACAAGGTACAGAGAGAGAATGAACATGAACGCATCATGAGATACAGATAGAGGAAGATAGTTTTAACAAAAACTGACGTACGTTACGTACGAGAACAGAGAGCTGAGAAAGGGGTATTACAATAATATCATACTCGCTTGTGCATATATACATAGTGCACAAAATGCACATAGCCCAGCACTCTGCTCTCTGCGTCCGTTCTCTTTTATGTACAATTTTTGTGTACACATCAAGAGAGAATATATATCCATCCTTTTATTTTCTTGGTACATATCGTCGTCTACAATGATAGAGGCTATGCTCATAAGTAGAAAAAAATAGGAGTGAGCGTTCATTTTTTCCACTGATTAATATCTCCACTCATTAAATTAAAGGTATAATTAGGAAGGGGTCCAACTTGAGGATTTTTTTCGGCTGGGTGGAAGGATGCTTGGAAAATGGTGAAAATTAGTAAAAGCATTATTAATGCACCTTCATCCCAAGTTGATGAGGTGAAGCATCCCCTCATTTTCGGGATATGAAAAAAAGAAGTATAGCGGACCCAATTGGTTCTTCGGTGGACCGTCATTCAGTCAGTCAAAGGTGGTATGGCGTTAGGGAAAGGGTTGCTTCCTAAGAAATTCTCTTAATTAATTATTGTCACAGGATTAATTAAGAAGGAGGATATTGCAGTTTTTTCGGCGTGAGCAAGTCAAGTTTGGGAAAAAAAATTGAAGGAGGAAGTGAAGCCGAGGAGTGTGTGAAGTAATAATCATCTTGAGGATTTTTGTGAGATGTGGATAAATTCATAAGTTGGAAGTGGAAGTCATCTAGAATTGGAATTGGAGTGATTTGTAAACAATTAGGAGTGGAAGGAAGGAGGAGGAGGAATTTTGGTGCAACTTGTGGTAATTGGAGGTTTGTGTTATGTTGAGTGTTTACTTTGGAGTGGAACACTTGATGCACATATGATATATAGACAAACATACCGCTGGGCTCCCATGTTTTGACGTTTCGTCAACTTTGACAAGAAAGCAATACAGGTAAAAGTAAACGAGAATCAGATTGAAGATGGCAACACAAGAAAATCATTTAGATTTGTATTATTGTAATTATTTCTTATGAGTTACGTGGAGTATTGTCTGATTACTTTTTCTGACATTTCTGATTTCCAGGTCCATTCGCAATCGACGTTAATACAGAGCGGGCGGAAGGATATTTAGGTGTTTGGCCTGAACTCGTATTTCCACAAGCCATCTAAGAAAATTTGTTCTTAACGCTATTCATTACTTGGAAGCGAGAAGAAGCATTGGAATCGTTATCGTTTCTTCACTGCAAGTGGATTTGAAACCGGTGTAGATGTGCAGACACTCGTGGAAATTTGACAGCAAATTTGAAGGGTGAGTGATATGGATTACTTCTTAATTTAATTGACTTAGCTATTCATGTCAAAGCGATATTAAATGTGTAGTTCGTGTTTTGAATTTGATAAGTAATTTTACGTTGCTTGTTTTATAGAGTACCCATTATCATCATAACTGGAAATTTTGGAATATAGGAATATACTAAAAGGATAGCGTTTTATGAATTACTTAACTACTTGGCCTGTTTCAACTATAACCTTCAACGTTTCGGCCAAAAATGCAAGACGAAGGACCGGGTTTAGTTTGATAATTATACAGACTCGGTTTTACGTTTTAGTGTTAAGGGAAGCGTTTACAATACTGGGAATATATCAGAGAAAATACATAACAAAACTTGCGACAGTACTTTTCTGTACGTTGCTGTGCTTCAGAATATCAAACGTAGAGCGTGAAGTTTATTGGTGATACAAATTTTGTGAAGTGCCGTTTTAAATTTAAATCTTTCTGATGTTATGCGATAATGCACTGAAAATTTCCCAATTTTCAATGTTTAATGAAAAGAACCCCGTTTCTGGAGACCAGAAAGCCAACATGACGACTATGTATAGAGTCGGAGGTGAGTTGTTGTTAATGTTATGCTTATAACTAGTTTTAAATTTGTAAAAGGACATAATTATCAACCTTTTCGTTTACTTTTACTCGTAAATCATAAGTTGAATCATATGTATATCAATATCAGATCTTAGGAATTGGAAAGGAAAGGAATTGGTTTACTTCTGAACTTGAATTAGTCGAATTCGACGTACTATACTTTCTCCTGAAAAATAAACAACAAGGTTTCTAATTTGTAACGGACATGGCACCTGGCACCTACATTGATAAATGATATAATCAAATGTTTGAAATTTAATGTAAAGAAAGGAACACAAGGCAAAAGGCGACCCTTGTACGAAATATGAAATGCGTGAGGCACTGGCTAGTGTTAATTTCGATTCTGCCAGTAATAATAACTGTCGTTTGCAAATTTTTATTCAAATTTAAAAATTTAATTTCCAGCTTTGGCGTTAACTTGCGTTTTATAGGTTTTAGTGTATTTATCACATAACTCAAATTTAATTAAAAACGCGTTAGGTTTGAAAATCGTAATTATGTTCAGGAATAGGAATGATAATATAATATGTTCGATCATGTCGAAATTTCAGGGACCAAAACACTTTGATCATGGTAAATAATGGACATGTGTCTATTTTTATTTCAGACTACGTCTTCTTCGAGACCACGCCGACTTCTTCGTTTCAGGTTCGAAGAATTGAGGAACTTAACAAGGTAAACGATTCCTTTTTCTTACTTCTGTATAGTTATTTGCGTGTACTGTGTGAGCTAACCAGGTACGTATGGTTTAGCTCATGCAGTTAAAATGCTTTGCATGCGCATACACATGCAACTTTGTGAATGACATAAGTAGAGCACGACAATTCTTTCATAAATCCATAATTTCACTCCATATACGTTGGCATCAGTATTTGGTCATATGAATTTTAAAACCGTGCTAATTTGTTGTTCGTATGCTAATAAATTTGCTTGCACTATCGAATCTAGGATTCTTGAACTTAAACAAACGAGTGATGGAGATAGACATATTGCATTGCCCTATAGAAATGCGAAATTCTCACATTCCGTTTTTATTACTACTTGAGACGAGCGATCCTTAGGGGTGATGTGCTGGAATTTCATTGATACATTGTTGCAAATTTCAAGATGCTAATTTTCACCTTGACAGGGTTTCATGATCTAAACTGCTCTGGGCTGTACAACCCGAATTTTTTATTTTATTTTTATAGAATTACCATATCTCACTTGGACAGGCATAACATAATAATTCGGTATCTCGAAATGATACGAGACACTATGCAATACATTTGCTATGTACGTACATTATGTAAAGAGCTATGCAGTAGGATATCTGTTGTGGGAAGGGAACCTTTGCTGGACTAATTTATCGATTTCTATTTGAGAATCAGTGAGTGGTATGAGCAAAGACAGGAAAGAGCTAAAAGAAGTAGAAGTGGGTAGTGAAAAGAGTCAGAAAGAAAAGCAGAGGACTCATGAAGTAATGTAATGTAATGCAATGGCAAATGGCAATCCGACCAAAAGGAATGAGTTTCAGAAGTTGGTGGAAGCGGAAGAGGACCAAGTGAGAGTGAGAGAGAAACATTTAGCATACTATATGAGCAGCGTGTATATTGTGTACGAAGTCGAGTCGATATAGTACGCAATTACAGAGCCTCGGGTTGGCATCTCGTCAGACATGGTGAACGGTGAAAGAAAAGGGAATGCTTATGTTTGTATCTGTATGTTGTATACCATGTCGTTTTTTGGTGCTTTTGGAAAGCGAGGAAGGACTTCCTAAGTTCACATTCGACGTAGAGCATGAATACCTGTTTACATGTACGTATTCATAGGTTTGCAGAAAGAGAAAGCATCGTTGCGAAAAGTCAATTCATCAAATTTCATGCATCGCACATATACGTATTTACGGTATTTATGTACATTTGTGAAATTTTGAGATGTTTGAACTTGGATCTAATGCAATAAGAAAATTTCCACGAGTCAGAAAAATTGGGATCTAGGCCCTTTCCCCAAGAGGCCTTTTCCCCACAAAGGCCCTTTTCCCCACATGGCCTTTTCCCCACATGGCACTTTCCCCACATGGCATTTTCCCCACATGACCTTTTCACCATATTTCCTTTTCCCCACAAGACCTATTTCCCCTCAAACTGTTTCCCCCCAAGACCTTTCCCTCCCAACCACTTTTCCCCACCATACAGTATTATTTAAATGGATAACGTATACCATAAAACATCCAGATTTTTTTTATCTCGAAGGATTTTTTTTTAAATTTCAAGAAAATCTTTAGAATTTCGAAGGATTTTTTTTTAAATTTTAAGAAAATCTTTAGAATTTCGAAGGATTTTTTTAAATTTTAAGAAAATCTTTAGAATTTCGAAGGATTTTTTTAAATTTTAAGAAAATCTTTAGAATTTCAAAGATTTTTTTTTAATTTTAAGAAATCTTTAGAACTTCGAAGGTTTTTTTTTAAATTTAATTTTTTTTATTCGTATAAATATTAAATTACAAATATGTAAGTTTGTAATTATGGTTCACGCTATCCGTTTCTTTAATGTTGTATTGTGGGGAAAAGTGATTGGGAGTAAAAGGCCTTGGGGGGAAATAGTTTAAGGCGGAATAGGTCTTGTGGGGAAAAGACCATTTGGGGAAAATGTCATGTGGGGAAAAGGCTATGTGGGGAAAAGGCCGCGTGGGGAAAAGGCCGTTTGGGGAAAAGGACCTTTGTGGGGAAAAGGCCTCTTGGGGAAAGGGTCTGTAACGGAAAAATTGAACAAAAAAATCGCCTTTTTGTGTAAAATGGTCATATGTGAAATGGATGGTTTATTTAATGGTTTAAATTTTCTGAGTCTTTGTTTTCATCACTGCATTTTATATCATATCATTTTGGTACGAAGTGAAAGTTGATACTTGGCATATGTTAGATATGGACATGCATACAACATACACAGGCTGCGTATGGTTATGGTTATGCTGACAACTTTCTTTGCGTGCTTTCCATGCTATGTTGAATGTTGATCACTTTCGGCAGAGTTTTATGATGAGACTCGAGTCCGTGTCACACTACACATCCTGCCTGATAAACTCTACTTAAGTTCTTTTTATTTTAAATGCTAAATTGTTATAAATGTTGAATAATTTTACAGACCCCAAACGGCAATGTCGAAGCGAAAGTCATGTGCTTTTACCGGAGAAAGGATCTGCCACCTTCGCTTACATTTCTAGCTGATAGACATCAAAGTAAGTACAGTTTTATGGTTATGCATTACCTGTTAATCAACTTCTAAGTTAATGTTCGATATAAATAAAGTTAACTTCGCGTTTCAAAATCTGAGCGACAAAGATTCAGATATATGTCATGTAACAAATTGAATGCATGCATTAACAACGTAATTTACTTCTATCAAAACGATTTGCTGCTGAAGGACAAATTTGAATTTGAATTCATTATAATTTGAAGAAAATGCAATCTCATTTCTCCATCACATCTTCATGGATTTTTACTTACATTCTAAAATTACTATGAAATAAAATAGAGACAGAGAATACATATAAACAATTCTTTTGGAATCCTGCTGTATTTTGCATATCACGAATACCCGAGTGTGGTTTACGATAATTATTGTAAATTTTAAAATGGACATGATAAGGAGAATGATTATCATGAAGATGAAGATGGCATATATAAATGGGGAAAGTGTAAAATCTCTAAAAAAAAAGGTTTGTATCCCTATGTAGGTACAGATTGAGAATACAGATATACTTGTGTATTAAACATTAACATCTAGTCTTCAGAATGGAGATTACTTTTGTATGTAGGTATGCATGTATGGTATAGCATCCGGCCAATACGAATTATGAAATGAATACCTATGCTTATATATATACACCGAAATAGGCACATTTTATGGGCGAATATAAGTATGCATTAATAGTTGTCTTGTGTGGCTTCGCCACAGAGAGACTGAGACGTGAGAAGCAGTGAAGTGAAGCTCTCGTTTCGGAATTCTGGATGAATTTTATTCTGTACGCATGCAAACTACAAACACACTTCCATTCATTCGGATATGGCTAGGGCTACGCTTTCATTGTACATCTGTATATTAAGCTGTGTATTTCACGTTATGCCTATGTTCTATGCTGTTAGCATTCGGGGAAGGCAAGTGGGCAGAGTAATTGAACACAGAAGACAAAAAGTGGAGGATCTGTAGAGACGAAATAATATGTGTATCTGAGCAATGAGAAAATGAGCAGAGATCTTTACCATGCGCATGAAAACTCTCTGGGCTGTGAATTTGCCAATGACCTTTTCCGTCTTTGCATGCTCCGACGGCAATGATTGAAAGAAGCTTAATATTGGGATTATAGGATGGTGGCAACAGAGTGACGTTTTTTTGCGGATGCAGGATGTAATTTATTCTTCACACCACTGTCATACAAAGCGTTGAAGTAAAAGGATTCTTTCGTATGTCATGTTGTGGGAACAAACACGCATTCATAAATGTATATGCCTATTATTATGTTGCTCAATATGGTTAATGAGCAAACCATTTCATTTCATACACGCCATCTAAAATCGTGATTTGAAGCGAGGTAGAACTGATTGATATTATACGTTAACTAAGTTTTGATAAAAAAGATGCATATTATAATAATCAAAACATGCTCGTAAATATGAGAGCTGGAGGATATTTATGGGAATTCGCAATAAGCACTTATCTGTTTCGAGCGATGTATATAGCACCTTCTTAAAAATGGGAAATGAAAATTTTCTATAACGAGGGTTCTGTATAAATTTGACTTTCAGGTGCCTTGGAAGAAGATGAAGGAAAAGAAAGAGAAAGTCTTACATCGAAACAGAAGACCATTCTCAAACATCGTGAACTTTTCCTCTCCCGTCAAGTAGAAACACTACCTGCGACTCAAATACGAGGCAAATGTTCCGTAACGCTACTAAACGAAACAGAAAGTCTCCTATCCTACATTAACAAAGAGGTATGCACATACCTGAAATACGTTTATTCGACTGATGTATTTATGTTGGAATTTAGTCTGATTCAATATATTTTTAATTATAAAAATGCAGGACACCTTTTTCTACTCGCTTGTCTACGATCCTCAACAAAAAACATTATTAGCTGATAGAGGTGAAATCAGGGTGGGAAATAGATACCAGGCTGAAGCTACTTCATTGCTAAAAGAAGGTAATTCAAACCTTTACATACATCAAATTTGTGTAAAATTAAATCAGCATAATTGTATTGTGTGCCTCCTCTTGGCTAGAGGAATCATTATAAGCATCCGGACGAAACTTAAATACTAATGCTTATTTTGTAGGTGAAGTAGATGGCAGAAAGTCGGAAGAACTGGAAACTTTAATTTGGACTCCGGAGCATGGCTTGACAGATAAACAGATAGATCAATTCTTAGTCATATCCCGGTCCGTCGGTACATTTGCTCGAGCTTTAGATTGTTCTAGTTCCGTAAAACAACCAAGCTTGCATATGAGTGCTGCAGCTGCGTCTCGAGATGTAACTCTGGTAAGTTTCTAATCTATATAACTGCAAGCATGGTTTTAAGGATGGTATAAGAAGTTTTTCTGTAATTCTTGTATAGTTTCAAGCAATGGACACACTTCATAAATACTCATACAATATAACATCTGCAATTTCGGCGTTGGTTCCGTCGTCAGGACCTGTGCTGTGTCGCGATGAAATGGAAGAATGGTCGGCTTCTGAGGTATGTAGTGATAATGATCATTTCTAAAAAAACATTATTATTGTTCGGTCTTCAACCATGCTTTCAATACGTTGTTGTGTTTGTTGTTCTGTATTAGGCAAATTTGTTTGAAGAAGCTCTGGAAAAATATGGGAAGGATTTCACAGATATACGGTCAGACTTTTTACCTTGGAAGACACTTAAAAACATAGTTGAATATTACTACATGTGGAAGACCACAGACCGTTACGTCCAACAAAAACGTGTGAAAGCAGCAGAGGCTGAATCAAAACTTAAACAAGTTTACGTACCAAATTAGTAAGTTCACAAATATACATATAATATCATCTATGATGTCACGTCGAAGTAGATCTCTTCTATCAATAATTTGTTTGTGCTACAGCAATAAAACGAGTCCTGCAGCCCTTTCCAGTAACAAAAATGTTCTCAATGGAAGCAGCACACCTGAACCACTCATCCCCGGAAAACCATGTGAATCTTGTCTGAGTAAGAATTTTGAAGGACAGCCTAACATTCATTTTGCATAAATGTCACAATTGTCACTTTATTTCGTACATATCTATTGGGGAAGATCCATGCAAAAGCAATAATGCAATGAGGTCATTTACGATGCAAAAGTCTCAAATTATGTAGTAACCAATTCCTAAATG
The DNA here is from genome assembly GCA_034687055.1 of Heteromurus nitidus. Classification (NCBI taxonomy): domain Eukaryota; kingdom Metazoa; phylum Arthropoda; class Collembola; order Entomobryomorpha; family Entomobryidae; genus Heteromurus; species Heteromurus nitidus. The sequence goes on along the minus strand of JAQFZW010000027.1, from coordinate 19,700 downwards.
CGTTTGCAGACGTAATGTCAACCCAGTGGTATGCTTGGACTGGGCCAACAGGTGTACAAGCAAGGTTATGCACTAATTGTTGGAATTACTGGAGAAAATACGGAGGATTCAAGTCCCCCAACAAATTAAGTACATGTAAGTAGTTTCCTTGCAATCATTGTCAACTCAGCCCGCTGAAGAAACTATACCGTTTCAATATAGTGAACATTTATAAATAACCTATTTGTATTTGTACGTACTTTTAGTGGACAGTGATGTAGATCTGATTAAAAAGCCGAAAATCGGACCTACTCCTGAGGAACCAATTGTTCCAGAACCGCCTCAAGCTCAAGGTTAGATTTTAATAGCTTAACGCGTCGGGGTTAATTTTTAATTTGTTATGAAGGAAAACGAAATATGTTTACCATTTACGGATGTTTCAGTGGAGCGTCCACCAGGAATTATACAGCCGCGAATTCATCGATGCGCAGTAGCAGGTTGTGGAAAGGTATGTGTTTTCTAATAATCCCAGGTTAAGTATGGCAAAAATGTGCAACGAAAACAATCCAAATTAATATTTTCCGGTTCATTTAAGGAATTCAAAATGAAAAACCAGTTAGCCAGACATTACGCGCAAAATCATGGTTACTCGATGAGGTCGGGTTCTCCTAGACCTGTTATGAAAACAAGAACTGCCTTTTACTTGCACACCACACCCATGACTCGTGTCTCAAGACGTCTTTGTAGTGATATTTTAAAACCACGCCATGCCGGCAGGGCTCCGTTTTGGCCAGTTAATGTTATGATGATTAAGCAGGAATGTAAGTCGACCATATGTATTTGGCTTTTGGCCTAGACAGAAGTTCCATTTTGCTATTGTGATAATTAATCTGGCACATTTATTTCGTTTTGTTAACCAGGCCAGCTACGCGTTGTGGGGAAAGTCCCAGAGGAGCTTAAAAAATTGGTAACCGGGAGAAAAAGAAAAATGCCGGACGTGAAACTTACGGAAGTTGCACATAAGCTTGGACAGGCGGATCGCGTGACACCAAATTGGCTGATATTAACCGACAAATCGAAATTACCACAACCGGATAAAGTTGCATGGCCCAAACCTCCCAAAGCTCCTGGTATATATTATGGTTTTAGTATGTTGTTAAATCTAGTAGTCGTACTATTCACATATATTTTTTATTTTTAATATGACTACGAATAGATGGATCCTTGATCTACGAAAGGGTACCAGAAAAGTTTGCGACAGTGGCAGTGAATAATTTATCACCTTCCAGTCTCATCAAGAAACGCAGTTTTGAAGAAGTAAATGGTGTCGATGGTAAGTTATTTTAACCGGCAGTATATATCAGGAAGTTAACAACACTGGTGATAACACTGATAACCGCTGTTTTCAACATATTTCTTGTAGGTCCACCGGCGAAACGTCAAGCTTGGGAACCCAACACACCGGCCCCTACCAGTAATCCACCTCGAAGCTCCAGCAGAGGAGGATCACCACTACCGTTAGTGTCACAGCATCTTCCTGCCAGTTCCAACATAAATATTCGTAGCGTTCTAAATCATATGAATGGAAACGGGAATGGAAATAGTAAATCCAAGCTTGCTTCAGTAACAAGAATAGGTTCTCGAAAGCAGATTATTTCATGGATGGATGCTCCAGATGACCTTTACTTCTACAGCACTGCAGCTACCAAGTAAGTTTACATTTAGTATATGAAAATTTTATCTCATTACAGATTATGGAGTTTGCAAAATGTGAAACACTGTAATTTTATCCTAAATAGGAAACTTAGACGATCATTATCCAGCAACGAACTACGAAGATTAGCACGGACTCCATGTAAGAAAGCACTAAATAAAGGTATTCCTGGATTAGAAGTCCCTCCTGCCGTTACGGTTATGCCTGCAGCAGCTGCAGCAATGGCAGCGTCAGCGTTAGTGGTACCACCTTCAAGATCACCAATGCCGACGTAGATAATATGAAAGTCGTGTTGCTGTTTTATTGACCCACCTTACCATTTGAAGTACGACATTTTATATTCAATATTAAGAAAGTACGTTCTTTTGAATGAAGTGTCTCGACTTATGCATGAGTCTCTAAAGGTCCTATATCGATGTTTTAAGTGTTATCCATCTCTATCAACTTGATTCTTTTACAATTGTTAGTGTACTTGCTATTTACGCTAGATTATAGTTTATACGTGAAGGAGGGCATGCTAGGGTATTTGGACAGAGTCGGTATCCAAATCAGGAAGTAAAATAGTGACACCAAAAATTACCAAACCGTACCGACGTTGGAAGGTTTGGCCCTGCGAAAATTACCTGGATGCCACACCATCGCTCAGCGAAGGTTTTAAAGTACACAAATAGTGCGTTGTTGCATTTAAATTGCATTTATTGATGACTTTGCGTTGATGGTTCTGAATACACAAAGCACAAATTTCTTGCATGATATGTGAAAACATAATTTATTTTATTTATCATACTTTCAATTTGACTTGAATCGTGTACTGCTTGAATAATGCACACTGCTACATATGTACACGAAGATAGGTCTGAAATTCAAAGAATATGTTATGTCGCTTGCAGTTGTTTTGCATGCTGCATAATTTTAATTCGCATTTTGACGTAACGATTTTAAGTATGTCTGTACAAATTTGTAGGGGTAGAATTTCACTGCATCTGAGGTAGAATTTGAAAGTCTAGGTTGTGCACACGGAAATGGAGCAACACAAATACCAGTGTATATATTTATTTACCCTTTAATGGTATAGAATTAAGGGAGTATCTCACGAACCAATGACAAGTTCATGTAAAAGAATCATGCTAGTTTGAATTTGTAATAAAACTCAATTGTAAAAAGTTAGGGTGGTAGATTTAGGGTGCTTAGGTCGAGTTCTAGGTAAACGAAGTTCAGCATGTTTTATATTTACGATACGATTTAGATATCAAATTCCGTTTCTAAACTGTCTTCTCTAATATGTACAGTTATTTGATGAGGAAACTTTTACATGATAGAAATATGTTGTATGTTTAGAAGCTGACTAGAAGGAAATTGTACCTTTTATCTTTTTACGTTTGTATTTATATGACACTCAATAAGTGTATAAACAGAAGTAATATGCACAGTTATAGAGGGTTGTACACAATTAGAATTATACGATGTTGTTTGTTGCATGAAAGAAGCGAAAAACTTATCATTACCTATTCCGAGTATTTAAATTTTGTCTCTAAATCTCTGGAATGAAGAACACATCATTACCATGAAGCAAGTGTGTAGAAACATATATGATGTATGTACATAATTAGACTATCTTGAATTGTCGCTTACTCCTGTATTGTCTTAATGTAATGTTTACCACAGTACACATAAAGGGACCGGCATGTTCCCTTCAAGATGTAAAATTATCTAGATCTTGTACAGAACGCATAGTTTGACCAAGAGGACTATAACTGTACTATAAAAGTTTCCTGTGGTTAACTGTTGGGACACAATAATATTGCATTGTCAGTGTCAAGGTGCGTGAATGTCTGCGACGACATGCTACCTAATTGAAATATTTATTTTCTTCGAAGAAAGAGAACATGGAGGATTGAAAGACATTTAAATGAAGGGGTCCTCGATCTGGTTTTATCTAAAGCAGTAGCAAATACGTATTAGGACTTACAATTAGATCGGTTTTAAAGCCTCCGAAGTAAGTACAATGTTAATGAAAATGGTTATAATATGGCATTCTATTAAAACGAGAATTAGATAATCTTATTGCAGCAATCTTTGCTAAGTGTTAAGAAATGAATGACATTCAGACACCCATGATCAGATACATTGGACGATGAAAAATATCGTAACTTCACGGTTGCACATATTTACATGAAGTATTTTAAATTAATTAAGATTGGTTAGTAAACTTATGATTAGATTATATACTGTAATTGGTGAATGCACTGGTGTATGGGGCATGGGGTCCTACCTGGGTTATGTAACTGCATCATTGCATATTAGAAAGGAACTCCATTGAAGCACGATCACTCAACGTTATTGTTATGATTTTAAAATCATGTAAATTTTCGTAATTTAATGAATGTCTTGCTCATAAGTAGGTAGTAAAGAAAGGTTTGTATAACGTTAAAATACTAAATTAATTAGATATTCTGCGTATGAACGTTGTTTTGCTATTATTGTTCTCACCAAATATATACATAATATTTCTGTTCAAATAAATTATTGTTATTGTGACATTACACTGAAACTGGATACTCTAACCTTGGTCATTTTACATCAGATCCCATATCACAATCACTCATGCCACTCGTAACATTATTGTGAATATTGTTGGGTAAGGAATGGAACAAGTTTGAAGCAAGCTGGAGGGCTTTCAAGTATTCGGATCATATTTTGTTATCGAAGCCGGAAGATGATCACACACGAATATTCCTTTTGATTGCGATGACTGTACTGTTTCAATGTATCCTAACCAGTAAATCACAAGTCCGGGTCCAAACCTGAAAGTGAGCAAATTTGAACATTAGCAAATTTCCTGTACTTACTAAAGAGGCAAAACATCTTTCAGGATTAAAAGGATTGCCTAACCTATTGTAGTAGCTCGTCAACTGTTCCTTCACATAATTTTGATGAGTTTCTTCGTCCCCAAATGTTGCTTTACTCTCTATCCACGTAATAACCTTACCATTTATAGCTGTAATGCAATGGAGGGGTACAAAAATTTAAGGATATCGTAACTTTTCGGCGATTAGGAAAGAAGTCAATAAGAAATTCATGGAAGCAATCGGAAATTACCAATTGGTGCTTCCAGTTTAAAGTCTGGGGTTTTGTCATATCCTTGCTTTCGAAGTTGGTCCTCTTCCAAATATAAAATACCCTGATCTTGCAGCATTTTACTGAGACGTATTTCATATTCTTTGCCCACAGTTCTGTTCAGCAGAATGCAGAAAACAAATTTGATTTCGCTAATAAAACTTCTTCAAAACAATGTTTTAGCTTTAGTATAGCTCACCGTTTTATTGCATCTGGCACGGGACCATAATGATCATCATGAACCGTACACTACAATCAACAAAAGGGAATGTTAGAAGGCAAGTTTAATTGAGATGAGAACTTAAACATGGGTTATGAAGTTTCCTTATGTTTTAAATTAAAATTTTACCAAGTACACTTCATACGCTAAGGTGCTGTCAGGTATGAGAGTTGTATCACGTAAAAATTTAGTTATCTCCGATTTCATTTCACTACGGCTAAGCTGCTTCAAAAATGTTGTTGAACTCTCGACATCCCGTTTGTCTTCGCCAACAAGTTTATCATCTATAAGAAAAAATACACCAAAAGGTTGATATTACCAAAATTCTGAAATAAGGCTTATCATATAGTACCATAAATCGATTCCTTCAAGAACCAGTTTTTACATACTTTCAGATGACATAATTTCCTCTTCGTTCGAAATCCGTCCTTCCATAACCCCTTCGAATTGCTTCTTCTTAATCTCCTGCTGTTCCAGCAAAAACGCTTCTAAAATGAATTTAGCCACTAAAACGGGAGTTATTCCTATTTCATCAGAAATCTTCAAAATCCTCCCTGTTTCGCTGCTTGTGTGAACAGACGTTTGATACCTACAAGTAAAACAAATTGATTTTAATTGTAATTGATTTCGCAAAATTACTAACAAATCAACGGAATCTCATAACATAATACTCAGAAACATTTGGGAATATTTACCTTCTATAATATTCCTGAATCATTTCTCGATTGTTATGTTTTCCATGATTCATTTTCATACATTTCTGGACGTAATTCGACAACACACTTCCCAACGTCATGAAGGCAATCCTGAAAAAAACAATACCAAAAATAAAGCATGTTGAGTTAACTTACAGACTGAACAATCAAATTTAAAATTAGGATAGTCTTCAATAGCTTCCGGAGTACTTACGTCGGATACTTCTGTTCTAACGCATCTTGACATTCCCTGAGTCTCGTGGCCTGGATAGTTTTGATGATATCTCGGTATAAAGTTACGGACATCATTTTGCATGCAGTAATTCAGTTAATATTGGAACTTTAACCGAAATTAAAATTTATTACAAAATGACATGTTTACAAACAGGTCACAGCAAAATGTGGTCACAGCAAAATGGTCACAGCAAAATAATAAACTTGGTCAGTTGTTGTGTTCCCACAAGCAGGATAAAAGCACATGTTCTCCCGCTCGATGCACCCAAAAGCATCGCAGCAGCTGAGAACTTGGAGCTTGGTGCACATGTGAATACATGAAGCTCAACAAAGACACAAGATAGGCTCATCGGTGCATAATGCATAATGTGCATTGGCGAAGCGAAAGAAGTAGAATGGGGTTATCCGTATTTAGGTAATAAAATGAATTTTTTGTGATGATTGAATCAATGTAGATGTGATATGATGTATGCGAAGTATCGGTTTTAATTAGTCGTAAAATTCCTTCGTAAAAAGTCGTCCACACGTCCTTGTAAAGTCGTAAAATGAAAAAGTATATTTGGAATTAGCCGTTACGTCGACGGGTTTGATATAAGCTATACATATGTAACACTTCATAATATTCATATTGCTCCATATCTGGATGTAGTAATGTAGTCGATGATTATTGCACACGGAATTCCAGTTTCCAGATCGAGAGCGAGAGGATATAGATTCAGGTATAATTGTAATTTTAACGTGGCAAGGCACCTTAGTAGTATTAGTATTGCTTAAATTACAAATAGTATAGATTTTTCGAAAGCTCTAAGGACGGCTCGGCTTGAACGTATTGACCTACCAAACTGGCAAGTTTGTGAGCATACTGTTGGAAGGAAGAAAAAGTTTACTGATGAAATTTTTTTAAAGCTTTTTATGTAAACTCGACAAGTTAGGAGTAATTGACAAACCTGGCACATTGCAGGAACTCTAATGCTACCCGTCCAATTATAATACATAAACGAAGTTGCGAAAGCAAACTTTTGGATTAAATCTGGAGGCACTTCAGCATTGTCTTCCAGCACTATGTAGTGAGTTGGCGTCACAGTGCCCTGAAAAAATAAAATGTAGCAAGCATTATTGTGTGATTTTTCAGATCTGCAAGATCTTTTTTAAATTGTAAACATATGGACAGTCCCATCAATAATACTCGTTAATTACCTCACGCACAAGCTGAGAAACTAAGAAAAAGTCGTACAGATATTTTCGAGTCACAGTGTGATCGACAACTGTTCCCGGTTCTGGATTCAGGTATTGTCCCCGCTGGATTAAACATCATTATAAGGATTTGTATATTAGTCGATTTATATAGGGTGTGTCATAACGTGCAAATTTTAATTCAATAAATTATGTTATACCTCTAGGAATAATCTGGTGTTTATCCTCTTTTGCACAACGCAAAAAGTAAATTTGGGATTAATCGATAACGTTTTAAACGCCTGTGTGATTTGGCAGACTTCGTGGTTTTTGGTGAAATCTAGCTGGCCGTCACTAACTCCGTCCCTCCATACGATAATTCTATCAGGGTAACTATTGTTTTCCTGAAAATCATTATTTGGTCATTCATGAACAGGAAAACGTGTAATAGCAATTAGCAATATAATTTTACAAAATTAAAAATAAACGAAATAAACAGCACAAAAATTATTTAATTACTAATCACTTCATAAAATATTCCCAGCAGATCCATTAGAATGGGCGACATTGAATTAACTGTTTCTTGATGGCGGGGTTGGAAGATCACTCTTGAATAATACTTAGTGTGATTTAGGTTTAATGAAGCAACAATGGCTGTTACAGATGGACTTTTTCTTCTCGGGTCGTGGTACACGTCCATTCCAAGAAACATTATTTTTTCAGGCTATTCAAGGATAACACACAAATGAAACATAACTGAACACAATCTTGTATTGAGCATAGTAATTTTTGAATTTTAACTTATTTACCAAAGGAATTCGAATTGACCAGAGTGAACCACCCAATTTGCAGTTTATTTGTAAAACAATTTTTTGCATAATCGATCTAATTCGTCTCTCATTTTGAAGCGTCTTGGATAAAACTACTTGAGAAGGGATAGGTCTGTCCACGGTGCACATCCTTTTAAACATTGCATATAAGTCGTCTCGAACACTCGGGAAAATAGCAAATACAAACTGAAGCTGTTAAAACAAAAAAGCACAGCTCAAGCCCAAATAAAACAAAACCTATCAACCCACAATTTCATAAAAAAGAACGATATTATTTTAGGTCCTCACATCACGATGAAGATGTTGTTCTAATGCAATTCGAAAGTCTTTGAGAGATCCACTACCAACGTTAATCGCCAGAGGTTCTGTATATGCGATTCCAAACGGTCTTGCGACTTGGCGATATACATCAATACAGCGGTTCGCTTTCTCCCTGTCATGCCTTGTGAAGAGCAGTACCCAGTTCCGTACTGCAATCTTTAAAATCAACAATTTAAAAATATTTCTAGACATTTAAAAAAGATAGCCACATTAAGACTTCTTGAAAACCAAATTACCGGCTCGTATACACGATTGTTGAGTATTTTATCACCAAAATTTGAATTATCTGGATGAAACTCAAGATTTCGATTTATTGAAACTTGAGGAATGGTTAAAACACGGCCTTCGAGACGGACTGCTGCTTCTTCCAAAGTTAATCCCCATGCTTGAAGCATAGTCACAGCCTCTGAACAATCTTTTTTGGCAAAATAGCAATCGAAAATACGAGGATAAGGCTAGTGCTTGCACAATATATTTGCTATATAATATAATGCTCTATAATATATAGTTTTAGTTAAGACTTATTCTTACTGTAAATGTTTTCAACGTAATTTTTCAATGCTAGATTTCGTTGTTGAGGGGTCAATTTGGTGTACTTTGCCAAATCTTTCATAATTGTATAATTAGATGTAATACTGGAATCCATTCCAGTGATGTAGCACAGCTCTGGTACTAGGCAAATAAGGGGTACAGGACCCTGTTTAAAGACAAAAAAAACAAGATCATGAACCACACGTCCACACACTAACATATTTCACAATGAATAGCTGGTAATAAACGTACAACTTCCTGGTTTGGCTTCGGACGATGAACTAACATTGGTTGTGTCATATCCCTTATGACCAAATTGTAGGCTACTTTGTAGTATTCAAGGAATGTTATCTACAAAATTATGCAATTTATTTGTAAGTTCAGATTTGGTGATATGAATGAAGCAAATAACTACGAAACTACAAACAACAAACCTCTTGTCCCTTAGAATTTGTAAACGTTGACCTTGGTGTTTGATTCCAGTCAACATCATCAATTCTATAGTGTCTATTGTTATATCTGGTCAAAACTACTTTTCCCATCATGTAATTCGTGAAGTTTTGTCTGTCTTTCATGGCATTGGCAGAGTCAATTTGGAAGTTATTCCTGCACAAAATCAACAATCCTCCTTTACAGTTCTATCGCATACAACTACATTTAGCTTAGCATAAATAGGCTATTTAAAATAGCGCTGCGTCATTGCATTTCCATTTTTTCCAAAATGCCGACTTACCATATGTCTAGTATCGTAGAAGTTCTTAATACTCGAAAGGAAGAATCGCAACACAGCATTAAGCCACCTTCATATTCATCAATTGCTGTCACATATCCTGGCCAGATTTCTAATCTAGAAAAGCAATATTCGATAACAATATAACTGGGCCCTTTTTATACAGAAAAGAAAGGAAAGAAGAAGAAGCGACGGACGAATATAGTTTTGTTCTTACTTATGTTGTGGAAGATCATATACGGCTTGATGATTAAAAAAGTGACGCTTCATCTCTATAAGACCTAATTTTTCCATGATGCGACGAAAAAGAACGTTATAAAAGTGAACACACTCTGTAAGGCTGTTTTTCTTCACCAGTTTTATCGTCAGTGTTATCAATAAATTAGGATTGTTTGGATGTGCCACAGAAAACACTGCAATCTTTGGTTTGAAAGTTCCAATACACATATTATGCCTGATCATAATTCATTTGGAGGTTATGGTATTTGTTGAATTACCTTTTTAGAAAGTTCTTTAGCTAAATACAACTTCGCTCCATCAAAATTTCGAGCAGATCCTAGCTTCTCAGCTATTGCACTTATAATTTTTTTCTTGGCTGGGAAAGATTCAACTGGTGGTTCAAAGTCTACATGATATTCATAAATTCCCATATCTTTCTCAATGGAGAGCCTTAAATAGTTCGCAACAATTGGCACCCTGTAACAGAAGCCAACGTAATTAGCACATGTTGTTAAAAATAATAATCGTTTGCGTAGTCATCCTCATAGTGCAGTCAATGTTTAAAATACTTGCCTTTTGCCTTTATCTCCGCGTCTAATCACCGTTACTCGTTCTAATTCACTGTAATCTTCTGTGCCTAGGTCAGGTGTAGCCATTCTTGAAGTATATCCAACTGAAACCCTGCTAAAAGTATACAATAAGTTTGGTTTGATAACTATGTCATACTCTCCAGAAAAATTAAATAATTACTAATCTAATATAATATATAAATCTAAATATATAAAATACAACTTACGTAGCTTTGGGCATCCCTTCATTATCTCCCGCCGGGGTAAGTAATGAAGTTATTCCAGACCTCGATGCCACACCCGAATCACTCGACTCTGACGGGCAGCTACTGAAAGAAAAGCCTGTTAGAATTAGGAGAAAATAAATCTTAACGTTAACTCATATCTCGCTAAGATTGAAGACATTTGCTAAGATTCTTCCTTACAATCTAAATGGTAAAATTCATCTTTCAATGCTAAAAGAATTAATAATTATTAGTTATTAGACTCTACACTTATTTTAGTACCTCTGCCTCGACCTTTTCCAGTTGGTCCTTTCAACTGCAGCCGTCTGAACCTCGCAAGAAAGTCATCCTCCTCTGGATTTTCTGGCAAACTTACTGGAGATGGGTCAAAACTTATAGAAACTGGTTCTTGTTGCACAATCCCTTGACCGCGACCGCGACCTCGTCCTACGGACGACGAAGTTGAACAAGTGGAACTTGCAGATGACCCTGGAAGCGCAGACCTAGACCAGGACTGGATGCTTGAAGTCGAAGATGGCTGCTAAAGACATCAAATAGAAATATAGTTCAATATAATATTCCAATTACTTTTACTATAACATAACATGTTCCAGCAGCGGGGCTCTAACTCATTAGCTTACCCCATCTTCAGGGTCAGGAGGATTTGATCTCTGACTTCCACTTCCACGGCCACGGCCACGAGGGCGAAAACCATCAGCGGGATCCATCTGTTAATGTTTTCTCCACGTCCACGTACAAACCCAACCTGCCAACTGCTTATATCTCAAGTCACTGGTCTGGTCACTGCTGACCTTGTAGGTGGATATTTCATGTTCCACCAACGCCCGCTGGAACACTCCAAATCCAAAGAGTTGGAGTGAGTGCATTTGCTTCCTCCGAACTAAACTAGGAACACCTTCAAGCTTTGGGTGCTTTTAGCTAAAAACTCGATCTCCAAAGTCAAAATATTGTTGTTGTCGCAGCTGCGAGACCTCTTCGCGGCTGGCATCCAATGCTGCTTTCATTGGTTCGTTCTTCGAAGGTAAAGCCGCCACTTCACTCTGTTCTATACCTGTGCTCTGTCTACACTCTCATTTGCATTTTGTGTGGAACGTGTGAAGGTTAGCCGTATTTATGAATGAGTTTGATGCTGCTCTTGCTTACTTTCAAAAACAAAAAATGCACTTCACAAATGCACAATAACATCGCATCGTGCTAGCTTCTCCGCTCGAATTTGTCAGCGAATTCTTTAATTCTAGTTTCGTTCGTTAATTTCGTTAATTAATTCTACAGGTGACAGTTAAAGTTTAAAAAAACTAAAAAGGTGCATTTCCTTTTAGTTCTCCGAGGCTCGTCAGTCACTGTCAACTGTTCAGTGGCATGTTCTCAGGGTGAATTGGACAAAGGAGCACGTTGCAAGTAACGGACAAGGTAAGTGTGGTGATCACGTAATTGTGAATTGACTTTTTAGGAATATATATTATTTAGTTTTTGTTGTTAGTGCTTTATCTTTCATTCTCAAACTTCAATCTTCCATCGTCTCTAATGCGAAATATGTGGACTATACACCTAGCTAGACTGTCAACTGCTTGCTACGCTTTACGCTAATACGTTCTAATTAGTTAATTACGGAATCGGTAGGTTACCCTTAGACCTCTACGGAGTTTTTATTTGAAATCTTGTGCTTCCAGCATGTTGCGTTTCCTCCCGTGTCCCCAGTCTCGTACCATGCTAAAAAGCATTTGTTTACATTCTCAGGTGTGATCAGTGATCATAATCATTCATCAGTGTAACATTAATCCTAAGGAGTCAAGCCATCTACAATCTATTTCTAGTTCCTGAACGGAAAGGATCCTAAAAGTTACGTTTATCGCGTGACTAGCACTGGGGACGATCTCAAGTCATCAGGCTGTTTAGTACTGTGTTAACGAACCCGAATCATGTCAAAAACTGTTGCGTACACAAACACAAGGGTTTCTAGAGAGGATTCGACAAATTGTGGACATGTAATTAACTGGGGACTCCAGGGTGGAGGAGTGCAACGAAAAGACAATACAAGTGGTGAAATGGACATTCCTCCAAAGCGTCAAAAAAACAAAGGACATCGACTTGGGGGACGGGTTCGGGAAGTGGATGCCAGTTCCACTCATTCTGTATCTTATTCTTCAGGTGGAGGTGGAAGAGGAGGCTCCTCTCAAGTCATAATGAAGTCAGCAGCTTCTAGGACTAATGGCGAGGGTACCGGCCGGCCTCTAATGCCTAAACCAGCTAATACCAGAGTAGGCCCAGCAGCCATTGGTATGATCGATGGATTTGCCATGTTCATTCATCATTTGCTTGAAGAATTCCAAATGTTTAACCTGTGACCTGGTTTTGTTAAATTTTTTGTAGGAGGTGAAAGTATGGGAAACGAATCATCGAAACCTAAAGACCTAAATAAAAAGGGTAGTATCGGTATCGAGGAGTATTATGCCGATAAAGGGATATCCTATCAACGATTAAGAAAAAATAATTATATACAACTTGCGGATGGCTTGCGGTATGATGTTTATGAACCCCCGTCGGGGTATTCAGGTAAATACTAGTACATTAATGAACCTATCTATAATTTAGCACTAAATTCAGATTTTAAGTATTAATGTATTAAATGATTTTACAGTCGATGATTTACCCGAGGGCCAGGCTCTTAGCCAAACGCCGGACATCCTAGTGTCTCCGGCCGTCAGACTTGCTGAACAGCAGAAGCTTGACCGTCAAAGGATTCACAGAAAAGTACCGGATCCTTCTGATGCTGACGATTTGTTAAAGCGAATGAACGAACGGCGAGGAAACAAAGGTTTGGTTTGATTAACTTTTTGAATTGACTGAAAGAATGCTTATGCGAGTTATGTGACAATATTTATTACGAAAACTACATTTCAAATTTTAGATAATCAGGGCGTTGTGCCACCAGCATGTACTGAACCCAAAGAAGAGACGTCCCCCTTGAATCAATCCTTCCCTGACGGTGATGACTCATTTTTAATGTTAGCGAGTCAACAGGTTGAATCAGCGGTTATTCCAGACCAAATTGGGACTATCCACGGGGACAAAAGTAGTCAAAGAAATGTTATAAAACGGGACCTGAATGGCAATAACCGAAATGAATACGGGCGTAGGTCGACTACGACAGTGCCCGTAACCAGCACACCAGTTCAAGATTTTGGAATAAGAAAGTTGGATGATAGGGAGACTCCAAAAACTACTAGGAGCTCTTCTCGATGTCGCAACAGAAGTATGGATCAGTCATATAATACAAATCAAGGAGCTGGAAGCTTCTTTGAAACATCCAACGAAAATGTAGAGATATCACCCAAAGCTAATCTGGAAGAATGGCAAGATGATGCTCCTCGAAAACTTTTGAAATTTGATAAAATAAGTCCCATTAAGTTTGGACAATTTGATGATGACGACGAGGATGACATCTTTAGTCAGATTGTAATGCCTTGTGTTGAGTCGTCCAACTCCAACGTTGAGTCGCAAGATAAAGGTAAAAGTCCTTTTTTATCCTCTTCTATTCTCCTCGTATAATAAAAAAAAGTTAGTAAATGCTTGTTTTAAACCAGGTAATTGTGACAAAACAACGCTTGTTTTGGACAATACGGATAGTTTTTTTCAACCAGATCTGCTGTCCGAAATCGATAAATTAGAAGGTGAGCTGAGTCGTGTATCCTAAGTCTGCAGATAATCAATTTCGGCTGTAATATTTATACGATAAAAAATCTTTTCTTTAGAAATGGCTATCAAAAGCGCATCCACCAATTCCGGTGATTCTTCGCTGGATCAATCCAAATGTCGTTCCAACGTTTCCGATGGACCTACCACGAAGAAGAAACCTGTCGGGGAGAAAAATCGGTCTGCCTTAGATTCTGAAACGCCTAGAACCCGGTCCCGAGGAATGAGGTCTTTAAGTTTAAATCGTAAACTTCGGAAATAATTTTTAAGACTATTTTATTACGTAACTTATCGTACACCAATCTTACTTAATGACTCCATGATAATATCGTTTTATGAATACGTATTTTATTCGATGAAAGAAAACATCCACGCAAATATTTTCTTTTTATATAACAGTAATGGCTTATATGGTGAGCAATGAGCGCTTATTCGCCCGATGGGCAATGTTTCCAATTAAAATAGTGAGCTGTTTAATCTCAATGACTGATACAATATAAGATCTTTTATAAATATACCGTATTGGATAAATTCCATTTTTATACTGTCACAAGGATTTCATAATGACTTTGTAAGAAAGACTATTAGAATTTATGGTTTTGCAAACTTGCGATCTGTAATTACTTCTGAAAATGGTAGTGTATGGGATTATTTATTAATTTTTAAATCACCACTGACCTTAACCAGAATTTGCTCTTCATTGTGATTTTATTTATGGGCTTACGCTATACAGAAATTGAAAGTCTTCACATCGGTGCTAATCAATCATACAATATACAACGTATAAATTACCAGAAATAGGTACTCGTCTTAATCGTCAGTATCATCGGATAATGTAGCGTCAGAGGCAGAATCGTCCATCTTTTGAGGAAGTATTTTTCGTTTCACCTCATCAAAGAGAGTTTCGGCTGCAAACATAGCACCTGAATACACATCTGTCGCCTCTTGTCCGGGCTCCGTGTCATACTCAATTTGAACGGATTTCGCAGCTAAACTTCTCACGACGGAGTCGTCTACATAGAATCGCAGAGGAGGAGGACTTAATTCCTCTTCTGTTTTCTCCTCTTCCTCGCCTTCACCTTCATCACCCTCATCTTCCTCAATATCCACAGCTTCCTCTTCTTCTGCCTCATCTTGATCTGCTTGCTCATCTGCTTGTATTTCGGGTAATTCCTCTTTTTCTACCTCGTCTTTGAAGACTTGAGGAACCAAATCGAATTTTAACTCTGGTTCGGCCGGTCTATCGAAGATTAGACTTGTGTCAACTGCTTTGGAGCGATCTCCTGAGAGTCTGCCTTTTTGTACATCCTTAGATCCTGAAGAATTAGTTTTTGTCGTGTCAGAGCTAGGTGTACCCTCCGATTTTGTGGAACTGGATTGCTGGGAATCCGTGTTTTCTTGTGGCTCTGAAGCAGCCAAGGGTGCTAAAGCCACTAATACAGCTTCTGCTATGATTTCATCCATGATCTTAGCTCCTCCATCCAAAGCTGCAGTGCCGCGGATAAGATGCTCATCAACCACTGGCTCTAAATCTTCAATGATCTGCCTTGTGATAGGATGCGCACTGAAAACTGCGTCCACAACTTGTTCTGACGCTTTAGTAAAGCGCCCACCAGTCGCGTCAATGCGACTATTGTGGTAAAGTCTATGCAGCTCTGGAAGCATAAATCCTGACACTAGTTCCGCAGCTAATTCCTCTTGCTCGAAGTCAGTAAGCCTGGAGTAGTGGATTTAGTATTGAGTTTGCAAAGTAATGCAGTTAAATCCTGAAAAAAACAGTTAGGAAATCTTACGATTGTCTTGAAGAGTACAAAGCGTCATTAAGAGTTGTAGCAAGCTTTTGAACATAGACTCTGGACTGATCGTCTGCTGCCCGGTCACAACTTTCCAAAAACATTTCCTCGAGGTATAAGTCCACAGTAGCTTGGTGAATTCCAGTAATCTAAAGACAAGTATTTACAGTTTAAAATACAGGATATTAACTTTCTCCACCTTGCTTTCTACAAAATACCATACCTGCTTAAATATCTCGTCATTAGCTCGTCGAGCCTCTTCTTCCAGGAATCTTTTTCCACCTTCCGCAGCTTCCTTTAGCCTACGCTCCCTCTCAGCTAATAAAATCAAGGCATGAATCTTCCTTTCATCAATCAATCGAACCATTTCTTTGTCCAGGAAATCTATCATTTTCGATAGTGTTTCTCCTTCCAAATGTCCAACAACTTCTTCCACTGGGGTATCCTGCGTATCGACACAAATGATGATGATGCTCAATTATATAAATCTGTAGCTTTTAATTTCCCATTTTGAGATAAAATATTATGTTCTTTTATACTCTTGTGTCATCTGCCTCCATATTCTTTTTCATTGCCATCAGTTTTTGTAACTGACTTTCTTCGAGTCGTTTACAGTTTGGATCCATATCGTACATCAACTTCAGACCAAGTATTTCTGTCATGTTTTTGTCGATCTCATTTCGGATCTGTAATCATTTTGGTGTTAAAAATTCCTTCAAAAACTTGATGCATGAAAGGTGATTCATTGGAATAGTGAAAGTTATAAGGATTTATGTAC
Source organism: Heteromurus nitidus (assembly GCA_034687055.1). NCBI lineage: Eukaryota > Metazoa > Arthropoda > Collembola > Entomobryomorpha > Entomobryidae > Heteromurus > Heteromurus nitidus. The sequence goes on along the minus strand of JAQFZW010000027.1, from coordinate 2,859 downwards.
AAGTTTCTGTATGGTCCTTCCACGGGCTATCTTCTGTATTAAGGTAACATGAGGCTTTCTCAGGTCTTCATCTTTGTTCTCGCTCACCACAACTTCCGGCGTTAATGGTCGGTCAAGTTCGGAACGTTCTTCCATTTGATCCATAAAATTCAAGTGCTCCTTGCCTTTCATTCCTTGCCCTGGAAAGAAAATTCGTTAGTCCATATCATTCCTTTTAATATCATAATTAGTGAAGTAAAAATTCTCTGAAACCTTTGAAAGAAAGATAAATATCTTCCAGCTTCCTTTCCAGACGTTTCAAACTCCCCGTGGGTCTGCACCGCTGAAGCCTTTCTTTGAAATTATCGACATCAAATGACAGCTCGCGTTTGATGAAGGATGGGTCATTCGTCACTTTCTCCAGGGCTGCGGAGAACGTAGAGTGGCATCATACGATATGCACATGTGCACCGAATCAAATTTTAATATGAGCAAATGATCATTACTACTTTCTTTAGTGTTATTACTTTCAAAATCATGGTGGATGTCAACCGCGAATTGGGGCGGTTTATTTAGCATATCAACCCCAGCACCATTTCGGGTTAAGGGTGCATATACCCTGGAATCAAATTCGGTGTAATCTTTCACGATATCTCGGTGTCTCGGCTCCTTCTTAAGAACGTACTTTCTCTCAAGCTTTCTTAAATCTACCGTTTTACAGATAAGGCATTAGTCATATTAGGCATCGGCTACAAAGGTCGTTGTGTAAATTGTAAAAGCGGAAGCGTGTTTCTTATTAACCTCGAAAATATTGATGTTTAATATTTTGGAATGTTTGCTGAGTTTTAGCTTTCAGTCTGAAATGTAACCGTTCCAGTCGCATTGTATGATCATTCGCCACTCGTGACGAGTATTCTTGGAGCAATCGACTCGTCAGTTCCATTTTGCGCTGACAAACTTTCTCCAGCTCCTACATCAATAATGGGTCATTTGCTAATGAAACATTGACATCACAGAAATGCAAAAGATGTCTGTAAAGTTATATCCCATGCATATGACAAACTTTCTCTCGATCTGCCCATTGTTGAGCCTCAAGTTCTTCCATAAGCTTGATCCTTTTCTCAAAATCGTGTTCACTTTCTGTTTCCACCTCTCTATCCATATTCTCCAGCATCCGTTTCGATAAGGCTCTCTCAATTATTACTATATCATCAAGAGAGAAAGGCAGACCTTTCTCCCATGTTAACTTCACTGTTCAGAAAGTATCAAACTTTTAGAAATGCATTTGCAAATCCTAGCTGAAAATATATTATTGTAGGAATGAACTACATTGGTTTACCTAACGCCAACAGTTTGGGATATGCACCTACACAGGAGAGAAGTAAGTCCAATAAATTCTCATAAATATACAACGATTATCCGTCAGTGACTAAAAACTAACATATTTACCAGGATAAGGGAGAAAGTAAGGTGGTGAATAAGGATCCGTTTGAGTTTCCGATTCCCTGTATTCTGTCTGTACGGACCTGTTCACGAATCCACTACGACGGGTCCTTTCATTTGTTAGCAACTTCTTTTGCTCTTCTGGAGCGAGTCGGTTGAAATCAAAAGTGGGAACCTCGAGTTTGTAATGGGGCTGCGCATACCTGTAAGATCCAAAGCTCAAATCAGTTTTTACAAAGGGAACAAATGACAGGTGAAAGTGAAAGGACGACTGCCAAACCTGATTGCATATTTTGCCCTGTCAGCTCCAGTTACATCGTCCACCAGCCTTGGTGTTGGAAGTGGCCCCGTGTCCGCAGGTATAATTGGAATGCTATAAAAATGTTTTGTTTAAATATTTGTATGAAATGCATGGAATTTTTTGCTGGATACAATGTACAATATTGTACACTTCTCTGACCCGTTTAAGTCGTATTGGGGCAAAAAGTTATCCAAATTGTTTGGGTTCATTGATGCCATGCAAGGCACAATTCGAGGATCATTTTTCAATGCGCTAAACATTGAATGGTACACTGGCTTTAGTTTCTGAAATCATAAAAACCTTATGCATAAAATATGTACTTTAAATCATAAAGTATTCATTTAAATGTAGATCAAGGATTCTTCATCGAACTTACAACTCGAGCTCCAGATCTTATCCCAAACTCAGCATCCTTCAAGAAATCTTGCCGCGACGGCATAGTGTAAATAGGATCTATAATAAAACGACAAGATTCGATTGGATGTAGTTGGTACTTGAAAATTATACGAAAGGTGAAAGGCCGCGATCTAATTAAGCCATTACCGTAAAGAAAGTCATGCGGGCGACTTTCCCTGACAAACCGCCTGTTTGGCGGAGTCTTGAAATGTGACATCTTCAATGTGTCTCCGGTTCAGTGTATTACTATGAAATCTGTAGTACTTTTTCGAAAATGTGTCAGGATCACGTTCAGGGTGGGTAGGACATAGAGCGTAAATCTGATCTAAAATTGATGGAGTAATGATTTTCCGTGAAACTAGAAAGCCCCTAATGAAAGTCTATATACAATTTAGGGCTTTATCTTTGCGATTTAAATCTCAGCTCCTTGTAGTGGAAGTCCGGTGCACAATTTTCTCCAGGTTTTTCTTGGAATGTGGAACAGACACGGTGCAAAGAGCTGGAGAACGTATCCATGGCTTGTCGGGTGCTTATTAGATCGATGTGTTTCGCAGATTTTACTCGTGTAGCTGTGTACCAATGCGAAGGAATGCAACAGTGACCAAATGGACTTACTCCCTTTCAACTTGCTTTTATGGATCGATGCTGTGATACCCATGATATTGTTACTATTCTGTCGTGCTCAAGAACGGCACTATTGATCCTCATCAACAGTTCTTCCTGTTTTTGCTATTATCGAT